>NNCF01137413.1:4784-125161 GCA_002313205.1 Laupala kohalensis
ATATATACATACATGCTATGTATTTTTGTTTGACACGTCATTTCTCAGTCTATCAATTGAACTAGTCATTGCCTTTTTACATTGATCTTGCCTTTCGTATTTTTCTTCGTAGTTAATTCATTTATTCTTTTGTATTTTTTAAATTTATTTTGGAGAGGATCTAAACTAAAGAACACTCAGTGATAATTATAAGTTATTAATTATTCATAATTTCAAGGCACTAAAAGATCATTACCCCGGCAATTGGTTTGTGCTGGAACTGAGTAATCATGATTATTACTCTCCTGTAGCCCCATCCTGGCCCAGGTTTTTCTCCATTTTTCTTTCGGGTAGAGGCAGATTTCTTATACAGGTTCTCTAGTCTTTGTCTAGGGGCGTGTTTATTGTAACAATAAATCGTGAATTTTTTTTACTCTTATGATTTTTAAACACTATACTCAGAATAATCTATAATTCGATAATAACTTGTACATGTAAATTTACAAACATATTTGCGTTAAATTACAAACATATTGACATTATACATGTATTATAACTCGCAGCTAACTGTTTATCTTATCTAGGAACTTTTGCTGAAATTTTTTTGAATCCGCCTCTGCCTTAGACCCCTTGATCGGAATTGATGGGATGGTCCCTTGCTTGCTTCCGGAGAGAAAATTAGTTTATTGCCCTCCACGTGGTCATACGCAGTTTGTACTGTTTTTTGACAATAAATTTAAAATTTATTATTATTAAATAATTAGCTGCAGTGAATCCACATAATAATTCGCCATTTTTGTTTGTTTCGTTATGCATAGTGTGCTTGCCAGTAACACTGCGGAAAGATTCTTCCATACCTAACTGGGCATTAAGATATAGAATTATTAATGTATAACTTTTAGGTGTCCTATCAACTGCGTTTTGAAGCTGGTCGTAAAACAATTATTTGTCTTCTTTAGAGTGATCATTGGTGGGAGCATAGACATTAATTAAGGATGTTTTGTTATATTGTCCTTTGAATCTTAAGATGCATATTCTGTAACTAATGGGGAAGAGTTCAATGACGTTTCTGCAAACATATTTGTTGATGGTATTCCCACAATTGTAGTCACAAATCACAGCTTCTTTGTGGTTGAATAATTCACACGTATAATTTATGAAACTTGGTCGCTAAATTTACTGAGTATTAGTTTGTACTGAAGTAAATATTACTTTCACTTATGACTGAATGCGGCAAATGGCACAATGTTAACTGTCACATGTGATCGATAGTTATGGATGCTAATTAACGTTCTTATACATGAGCGTAAAACATGGATGTGCACACTTGGTAACGCGCACGAAATGTTAGTAAATTCTAATGTCCATATAATAGAATGTTTCTTTGACATTGTCACTGAATCGCGATTTAGTCGTAAAGTCTGTAGAGAGATTAACACTTATTTGACATGATGACAAGTACGGAGTGAATCGACAGGATGTGCACTCTGCGAAGGATCGTCTCAAAATGAGGGTCTTGTCTCTAAATAACAAGGAATGTATCCTTGGTTACAGTTAATGCACTTTGTCACCTTCTATGTTCTGGGATTGGTCTCTTTCAATCTATTTGTTCATTTATTCACTGTTTGTTTAGGAATTTACAAAGCATTGTTTTGTTTACATTGTAGCAAATATTTACTATATAGTTTTTCCCTTGTTTTGATAATTACTTAATTCCAGAATATACTACATTATTAATGATAGATTGTTAATCACTTGTTACTCGTGTTGTTCTGGGATCTTCTGAAATTAGCTGGGGGAGAATTTATTTCGCTTATCTAGTTCACTTAGCGTTCTGAAATAAACTTGCTGTCTATATCGTATGTAGCATTCACTAAAGATCCATGAGTTGTAATTTTCTAGGCTGCAATATAATTTTAACATTACAAGAGTTTATAATCAATTTCCATTTTCCAAGCCAGTTCCGTCGTTTGCTATCCGTCATATTCCGAGGCTGCCTGCTAGAGTGTTAAGCATTTTTGTTTTTTACGTTTTTTATGGGGAGCTGGCCAAATATAAACTTTCCTCCTTTGTCCGGGCTTGGGACCGGCAATGACCCAGGAGAACTACTCGATCCACTCTCCAGAGTCGCAGGGGGAGTTAAATCGAAATGCTCAGAATTCACAAATATATTATTCTGAACTTCTATAGACCCGAGTCATGTCACAACAAACATGTTAATGTTTTGTGGTATGAAGTATTATAAGGGGAAATATATAACCAGAACTATAGAGACCAGAAGGGTAGGTACTTGGGAAGGCAAGATTCTTGCTTTTTAATTTAGATGTAAGATTTCTCTAGTATAATGTTACAAGAATGTCAATGAAATATTTTCAGAATTGACAAACACTCTTATCAGTTTCGCTCTCTGTATCACGTTGTGTATTGAAGCGGCTAATTTAACATTAAAAGCATGGAGCTAAATATAAATATGTGGGTAATCCGTGCTTAGAACGCTCACATTACTTCCCTGACGAACGTGACGCTTTTGTAAGACGTTTTGATCACCACGGTGATGTTATAAATCATTTCAGAGGTATTAGTAAGATTCGCACTGGATTAAAGTGCTAAGGACCATGTATAGTGGAAACACTTTACTTATGAAGTATTGACTACAGTATTCTTCGAATATTAAAGAAGAATTTTAAAACTCTACTTGTAAAATATTAAAGTTTGATGCTATATTTTACAATTTTTATTAAATCAGTAGTTTAATGTAGATAATTTGCTGACATGATGTGTGAGATTAGTTCAATCAGCCGCTTTGAAATAATTTTTACAAAAATTTGACCAACATTATACAATATAATTTTGAAGCATCCAAATGACGTCACTATTTAATAGGAACGAGTACAATATCAGAGACTGCATTCACGATGTTAAGATATTTTAATCTATTTATATTTCAATACAAAAGAAATTTGAATTTTTGACGAAAATGTACTACAGCACGAGTCAATCAAACAAACGAATGTTTAGAGGAAACACTGAAGAAGAATGGTTATGAAATATTAGCAACATTAACAAAAAAGATTATGAAAATAGCATTGAACTAGATTGATGCAGATTATCGGCCAACATATTGTCAACTGTCGTTTTTTGTTTTCATGGTACTTTCTAAAATCTTGCCTTCCTTCTTTGTTCGCATTACTGCTCAGTAAGTATTAAGATTCATTGTTGGTCATCTTATTGAAGTTATTGGAAGTTACTTCCTTCGTGATTTGTTCATCATGTTGATTTATGTAAATATGCTTTATTTTCAATTTTCCTTTGATGATAGAGGAAGTCGGCGTAATAAGGAAACCGGGGACAATATCGAAAAACGCAATAAATTCAACCCAGAAATTTTAAAATTAAATACTAGTAACATCAGAAATGCTACTAGCAGATACTACTGGTTAGTGTTGAATTAAATTAATTGTGGTCATTTACTAAAAAATTGTAACACGTGATAAATTTTTTTTACTAACTGAAAAAATAGTTTTACTTTGAACTTCCTCTAAAGCTATCGACTTAAACCGATTTTTTTTGCAAAAATTGTGTTATGTTTTTGGATGTTGTAGATGAGTAACTTTTAGACACATATGAAAATGGAATCCTTTATTGATTAATTCTGGGCTTGTCTCTTCGTATCTCATTATTTACTTCTGTGCTTTCTTTTTGTGTTTTGTTATTTCGTATTCCACTAAATGTTTCATTATTTGCTAGTATGAGATTATTTTTGCAAGAATGAAAATATGTTTCGATATTTGTGGACAGTATTTAAAGAATAGTTCCTTTCACAATTGATTTAATTAAAGAAATACATACTCAGTATTTCACACATAACTTTTAAGTTATAATTGAGCAAGTCTAAAGTAATTAGTACAACTGGCGATACTAATGATAATGAGTAAAATCCATTATTGATGTTAGTGGAGTCGCGGGAACTCCGGTAGTACTTAATGAAAGGATCGTTTAGAGAATCGCGAGATTTTTAAAATTATGCTTTCGTTAATTTTTAACTCACGCACTAGTTTATACATAACGTTAATAAACTACATACATTATATAATATTCTAATGATTGTAAGATTATGGTAATATGAAAATTAAACTCTAAAATTTTAATAATTTTTACATCGAATAAAGAAATTCAAGAAAATATAAAAATGTCTGTCTTGTTCGAACGAAGTTGGATTCTTTCCTGTACTTCCATACAATGTTTGTGAGGCTGTGGATGAAAATATTTTACTCTAATTTAAGATTGTATAAGAATTGCTTTGAAAACAAGGAACTTAAAATTATGACTAACTTTATGTGTTGAAAGAACCTTTTCTCTCCTCTTCGCTGATCAGATGGTCCAAAAAAGAAAATCCTCTACTTTTCAACTTAATGAAATGCGCCAAGCATACTCACGATGTAAATCCGAAATGAAGTACTTAGGGCCGGTATACAGGGTAAGCGAGAGTGGCGGTCTTGGAAGCTCAGCTGGATCTTTCCCCCACCCCTCATCCCACGGACGGCGAATGAGCCCCGGAATCCCTGACGACCAATCACGGCCGAGGGATGTCGTGCACGAGCGCACTGGCGAAACAATTAAGTGGCAGTTCTAAAGCGCCCCGGCCGACGGGAAAGGCCTGCATTATACATCCACGTGAAATATTGAGGCGCCCGAAAGTAAATTGGAGTCCCTGCGTGGCCCCGTCGCTAGCGACTTTCGCGACACTACGGGTGCTTGAGTACACCACCGTTATGAGACCTTCGCGACTCTGCTGATGTACTCCATTGCTGAGACACAAGAGTGCTCAGAGAATTTTCTTGTAAATTTTTTGTCGTGATTGGACGTTAAGAATTAGAATATGATAATTAAAAAGTTTTACCCATTTTATTTGATTTTCCAACACCTTTACACATTTATTGGGCGATGCGAAAGCAGATCTTCAATCTCCACGAATAATAAGTCAAGTTGAATACTTACAAATTTATTATGATTTCTTTTGCCACCGATTTTGAGATTTTCTTATGCATGACCGTTTTGTCAGAAAATTGAATAGATGAAGAAGAACACTCTGAAAATAAAATTCCAGAATATTTTGTGCTAGTGCTGAAAACAGATAGAGTACGTAAGTATTGTAATAATTGATGTATTATTTATAAGCCAGTATCTACCAACAGGTAATTGCTCAAATAATCTTTCGATTTTAATAAGATAGGAGTTATAGGACAATTTTGTGTTACAAAATTGGAATATTGTGGAATCAGAAGAGTTCTATAATAGACTATCTAACCTTTTTGAGTATAATTTTAGTAAGGAGTTTTTGAAAACTGGGAAACCGTTTCCGAAGTGATCCGTTGTCGATGTACAAACTTTCTCTAGTATCGTTTGTTTGTTTCACGCACAAGGTGGCACGTTCGCCTTAGAAACGTCTGCGAGGACAGAATAACTGGAACGTGTGAAACTGTGTTCGTATGATATGTACATTATGAATGTAATATGTTAATTATTAATTATTGAATTGATGTACGACATATAAGCAACATAGGAATCTTAAAAGAACGGAAACGGTTAGATGATGTATAAGATAAAAACAACTACGAACGGATAAAGAAAAAGAATTAAGAGTCTTGGTGTTGACATAATGCAAACACTTCTTGAAGCGCCATGGAAACTTGAAGCGCCATGGAATGCTATCTTCACGCCCTAAGGCGGCTCCAGACATTCGTCATTCGGCGAATCCCGAGCGACTGCTCGCTGAATAGCGAATAGTGTGGATGGGTTACTTACTCTTTGCCACGTCAGTAGTGCCGGTGCTCGTCCTACCAGCAGTGTGCCGGTCTTTTGGGCACATCAAGAGAAGGCGAACAGTGCGAGTATTGGCGAACGATGCTCGTCATTCGGTGTTCGCCGAATGAAGAAAGTATGGAGCTGCCTTTAAAAACTACGACGCGACAGCACAAACAAAATAGATTACACTGTAGTACATTCTGGCATTGCGGATTGCCGAATGTTCTCTTACCGAGGAAACCATATCTTTTCCACCGTCTTTCTTAAAATCATGGGGGGAAATTCAAGAATGCTCCTCTTCCTTTTTTACAATTAGGACACTTTTCTTAATTGTCGGTAACGGAGATTACAAGTGAAGAAACCTAATGAGGTAAGTATTTAAGGATTTGTTTTCTCAATTCTCTCATTCAATTATTAAACTCTATATGAACATTTATTATACATTATAATATTTAGCTAAAAAATGTCAAAGTTTTTCCATTTTTCTCTGGTGTTACATTTAAGAGATACTTCGGGATTGTTTTTCACGAAAACAATAGTAAATATTGTTCGAAATGGATTTCTTATAACATGAACAATATTAATTCTTCCGGAGAGACTATAACTTGTGAAGATAAGTTAATTTCTAAAACACAAGAAGTTTTAATTTCGTATTTTACTATCATAGTTTACTCTCTAATTCTACTACAATTAGTCCATTATTCAATCAAACGTTGTGAACTTCATACCACAAAATATATAGTATTTGTCCATACTAATGTCGTTAGTCTTTAGTTATTTATTTACTCTGTAATATGCATCCCGGTTTGAGATATATCTACAAATTATATTAACTTTTATATTTCACTCTCCACAATAATGTGAGTATTGATGGTATTAAACGTGTATTAAAATATATTGTAGTTTCCAATAAAAGTATAGGGACACGCACCCTGTCACATTGAACAATAAATAGTTTATGTGACATAAAAAATGAATTTCATTAGAAATGAAGAGATTTGGAAGAGAAGACTGAAATGTTCGGCTCATCATGATAGAATGAATCTAATGACACTTAGTATGCGAAAGTGGAAAGATGTGGTAAATAAAGTGTTTATTCCTCACCTGAAACAATAAAACATTTCACTCTCTCACAAGATTGTCTTTCCTGGGGGTACCTACATCAAGAAGAAAAAATAGTTAAGGTAAGAAAGAGGACAGGTGCATTTCGTGACATTTGAGACGGCTTCCATGAAACAAGACTCGCTGAAGAAGCCCAGAACGATGAGGACTTGGAGGGGAGCTGTCCTCCGAGCGACTGACCAATGCGCGAATCGTAACTTCTCCTCTTGATTGGGTTTTCACTCTACTGCAGGCGATTCAATTTCCTTTCCATTTCCAACCGTCGTCCGTCGTGACGTCACAAATCATGCACTGTCCTGCACATTCTCCCAACCAACCCCATCCCTCGATGCACTCGAAAACGACAGGCCTCTCCTCCTTCCGTCGAAGCGACTCTTCAACGGTCATCAACCTTCAGAGGGGTGACCAAATGTACGGTATGAAGGAATATAAAAATTATCATCCACACAGTGTGGCACAAAATTTCTTGGTTTTCATCTTTTGTTCTTAAAATAAAATTTCCACTAAGTTCTTCACTATCCAGTCTCGTTTGTAAAAAAAATCTAATTTTCGATAAACTATCTTGTGTAGCAAGTCGTTTTGCCTTTTGTTACGACAACATAATGTAAAGAATAAGAATTCTATTGAAAGTTTACTTCATCCCAATACGATTTGGGAAAAGTTCACAAAAATTTAATCTAGTTTATAATCCTACGTTGAAGGAAAATAACTTACCGTGGTATCGCTGTACCTTCAAATACAACGTTTAGAAACAACTAAAACATGGTGTGTTTACTCAAAACCTGAGTCTTTTCCAACAACTAACAGGAGAAGATGATGTATCTCCTGGCAAAGGTCGCAAGAGTCCTAAATTATAAGACATAATTTAGAACTTCACAATTGTCCTCACTGTGTTTCATAGAACAATTATAACTTCCCTAAAATACGATATGCATAAAAAGTTACAAGATGTGCTTGAGAAAAAAAAACATTTTATGAAGAAAATTTCTCACTAGTAGTTTTGAAACAAAGTCACTAGTAGTTTTGCATTTACGTTTAAAACAATAATGAATCGAAAAGATGTCTTCGAAAAAAAGAAGTATTTTTTTAAGGTACGAGGTTCTATTTTTCAAGTAAGACACGCGAAACGAAAGCAAAAAAGATTTCGTAAAGTTATCTATTACTACAAATTTGTTTCAAAGATCTTCATTACTGAAGCAATACACAACGTGAAGTTGTTTGTTCCGTGAAAACGTTTTTCTTGGAAACTCTATTGTAATCGGTAGGAGTACTTCCTATTGATTGTTAAATTGGTATAACGGTCAAAAGATAGCGTGAGCGCATACATCCTCGCGAGGATATAGTGTATTAGGCAATATCTGTTGGGGAAATCAATATTTAATTTTTTAGAATTGTTCAAATAATTTGCCGAATTTAGAATAGATAATATTTTATTTTTTAAAAGCTTCATTCGTTGCAATATAAAACAAAAATATATTATGATTTTTCCATATTTTTAATTATCACTTATGTCGTTTAATCGTTATTTTGCGTCACCTGTAAAACATGTTTTGGCATTATAAACGTTTTTCATTTTCAAGCCTCAATTATTATTCCATGAATTGATATTGTGGACAAAATGAAAATGCGTACTCTTATAATGATTTTGAAAAAAATTCAAAATTTATAATAAAACGTCACAAGATATCGTACTAATAATTAATAAACCGCTGGAGTGCCATATGTTTTCTGCCTAATGGAAATCGTAAACTAATTTACATCATGATATATTTTATACATGAACCATCAAATGCAAAATTCCTAAATTTTCCACATATTGTAAAATTAATAGTAATGCATTCAAAAAACTAGTGCAATTTATTGATTAAAATGTGACTGGGGACACATTGTGTCTAAAGGAAATTTTTGAATGTGGTCAAAAAATCATAAAATGTAAATTGTTCATAAAAGAATTTATTGTTGAAATGACCACCATCATAATTCTTTGACGCTCCGTGTTTCAAATTGAAACAGCTAAGGAGTGAGATCAATATCTTTCTCCTTAATGGATGTTAGGCACATGACAATGAATAAGAGATGAGATGTGAAGTACATCACCTCTTAATCGATGTTATGGCCGTAGTTCTGCGACAGGCTTGTCAATAGTTCAAACTCCGTTAGATGCTTAGTGAAGTGTACAATTGATTCTAGTGCATATTACGCACGCCTAATCTGACAGACATTGCTTTATGTCAAAATGCTATCAGCTGATGCAATGTGAAAGCCGACTTCTCCATTGACATGAACTGTTTACAAACTGTCTACATGCGTATAGCTTTGTGTAATTATAATTTTTGATCAATATCTTACTACCTTTGGATTGGTTTGCAAATAATTTTAAAGCAAAACTAAGTTTTAAAATTTTATACTACCAAAGTGCTATTGATCATACTTTCTATTAATTTTTATTTCTAATATTTAAACGAATAAGTTTTTTAAAACAGGATCTCAGATTGTTTGGTCGGCATTTCTTCTGAAACGACTCTTCGCATTTTAATGAAGTTTTACGTGATGTAATTCATACTACGTCACTAAACATAAGATATAATTGAATATAAGTTTTGTTTAATTAATTATCATACACCAAACTAATCGAACAATTTCAAAATTTCTTAATTCCACAGAATCCATTTTTACATCAAACCTAATTAAAAGTTGTACATTTATATGAAACATAAGTATTCACGTTTATATATAATAATAATTACATAAACACACGCTTAACTAGGGGAGCGGTGGGCTTAAAGTAACAGGGGTAAGTAGTAACACTCAATTTTAACAGTTTTGATTCAAATACCGGGTTTTAAATTCTGTCTTATAACGCAATGTATTACGTAAGCGCCGCCAGTGCCCCGCAAGACCGCGCTGCAAGACGACGTGTTCACGTACTTCGATTTGACCAGGTATCGTAAAAAATATACTCAATAATAAATTTTTTTTATTTTCACTATCGAATAATCTATTAATGATTGTTTGAATGGTAAAATATCTAACTCTGATTTTAAATATTGAATTCCATTCTGAGTTTTATAGTTATTTTAGAAAATTAAAAAAAAACATTTAAAATGAGCTGATGTGGCAGGTGATAACAAACAACGGGGTAAGTTGTAACATGTTACTACTCACCCCTTGTGCATATATCTTTAGTAAGTATGACGGTAACGTATTATGTCGGTATAATAATACGTACCTGTATTAGGTTTTGTAATAGTTCAACCAGGCGAAATTTTATTGATTGTTTCTTTTTTTAGAATGAGAAACGTAAAATAATAACTCAAAGAGGCCTTAAAAACCAGGATGTGTATGAGTTGGCGGCTATTGAAGTTTTGGAATATGGTGCTAGCATACGAAAAACAGCCGAAAGTTTTCGGTTATGTCACGTTTCGCTCTATTGGTATGTTAAAAAGAAAAAAATGATGAGACCATCTCAGTTGGCTACGTACGACCTAGACTAATCTTCACACCTGCACGAGATGATAAAATGGCCACGTATTTGCTGCAATGTGCAATGTACTCTATTTTTTTTAAAGTTTTTAATGACCAGAAGAACTGATTGCTATATTATAATTTGAGTTTGAAGATTATGATTAAGAAAACAAGTGTTTCGTTAATTATTTTTTGTTGGAAAAAGTGCCAATTTATTTACTTTTTATTAAAGCTTTTACCACTTTAAGAAGTGTTATGTTACTACTTTGAGTTAAAATAAAGATTTTATATGCTGCACCAAGTGTTTTTATTATAAAAACAAATCTTTGTTGATTATTTATGATTACTGTTTATCACAAGAAGTATCATGTAAATTTAAACATAATTATGATCATTACTCTTTAATACAACTGATATAGTATTAATTAATCTAAATATGTGTGGTAAAAGTTTTAAAAAATGATCCCCGTTTTTGCTAGCAAATATACTATCAAAATATTTATTGATTCTACTTACCCCGAGCCTGTTGTAACTAGCCCCAAACATGGTGTAAGTTGTAACACTTATCAACTTTTTTTAAAGTGTCAAGAAAAAATCATGGGAAACGATTTTTATTTATGTACTACGTGGATTTAGTAACCAGATATATATTTGAGCAATTAAATTTTTCACAGTAAGAAAAATATTTGAATTTTATAAATTACAAGAGAATTTCTGAAAATTGTTACAACCAGCGCTCCGCTCCCCTACTCGAACCTCTATTTACATAATAAAAAAATCGAAAAGTATGTTTGAACAAGTTATATTGAAGAAGATAGCTTCTATTTTCCCTATCTAATTGTAACTCTAGAAAACGTCCCTCGATGATATATTTTATACCAACCAGTTCTTCTTCTTCTAAGACACTACGCCATTCCTTTGTAGAACGTTTAGACTTGCTCTACCACGGCATTCCATTGCTTTCTGTCGATTACTTTAATGGTCCAATTCTTGATTTTCATATTCCTGATATATTTCAGCATATCTCTCCTCCTGATTTTTGTCTTCCTCTCTTTTAGGTGGATAAGGGTTGAAGATTTTGTTCACTGCTATATCATTTTGTACGTCTATTTTCGGCATCTGTGTAGAAGCCGAAACAAGCGGAGTCTCAATACCTTTATACAATTTATTGTTATTTGATTTAATAAATTCATGTATTTATCTATTACTTCTAGAGAGATGTCATCTTCTAATTTTATTGGGCCATATATCCCTCTAAAAAACCTTACTCTCAAATATCATTAGCCTTTTGATGAATGTCATTTGCCTTGAGTCATGTTTCGGCTGCATATTTAACTACTTGTCTAATTACCGCTTTACATAGTTTTAATTTGGCGCTTCTGGAAAAAAGTTTCTTTTTAAACAATCTCTTACGAAAAAAGAGGGCCCTGTTTACAGCTACAATTCCTTCTTTAATTTCTTCTTCAATTGAATTATCTCCGTTTACAACAGAGCCAAGGTCTTTCATGAGTCTATTTCTCAATGTACCACATCATTAATTCAGGTCCCCTGTCTTGCATCTTATATATTTCGTTTTATGCGCGTTGATTGATTATACATATATTAATGATTTTAACTTGTGTTTAAAGAAGACCTTTTCTAATGCTTTTCTTGTTCTATCGATCAGCAATAAATCATCAGCATAAGCCATAAATTGTTTTATCGAGTGGTAATATTACCTCTGAAATCCAATTGGGCCAGAATTACATCCATTACTACACAAAGCAGTGTCTCCGATAGAGGGTCCCCTTGCTAGGCCTCAAACTCAACATTGGACTATCACTTAGTTGATTATTGATTCTAAATCTAACTTTGGTGTTACTTGTTACTGTGAAACTTATTAATTTTCTTAGTTTTTGCGGGATCTCGTAGTCATGTAGTGACATTTCTCGAATATCTGTCTGGTCAGGAATACGTTATCAATAGTTAATCTTTTATGGCGAAATCCGGCTTGAGTGACGCTTAATTTGTTTTCCGTTAGTACAGACAGTTTGTTATTTAGTATAGCAGCGAATATTCTTGAAGGCTATGTTTAGAAGTGTTATGGCTGTATAATTCTTACATTCATACCTGTTACCCTTTTTGAATGCAGACAATATAATAGCTTCATTCCGTTGTAGTGGGAGGACCTGAGTCCTCCATATTTTAAAAATTTCTTGTTTTAATTCCTTTTTAAGGTTCCTTCCACCAAACTGTATTATCTCTGGGGGAATGTTGTCTTAACCAGATGCTTTATTTTGCTTTAAATTATTAATGATATAACAAACGTCATGAAATGTTGGTTCTTCGACTTCGCCTTCATGTGTTCTCTGATCGTCTATGTCACTATTTTCTTTAATTTTATCAGGAGGGTTAAATATCTCCTTAAAGAAGTCTCTCCATCTCTGTAATATTTGTTCATCCTGGGTCAGTATGTTTTCTGTCGAGTCTTTACATAGGTCTGGAGGCTTTTGGTTCACCTTCAGTTCACTCAACTTCTTAAAGAATTTTCTTGACTCGTTATGTTTATAGTTTGCTTCTATATATCTAACTTTGTCAATTTTTCTTCTTCTTTTGGCTTATTTTGTTGGCTTTCATTCTTTCGACTTGATATTTCTCATAAGCGGCACTAGTTCTCGTTTGTATCATCTAATACCTTGCTTTATTTTTCACTTCTATGGCTTCTTTACAATCGTCATCCCACCACTCGTTTCTATGTTTCGCTGTATTACCTTTACCTATTGATTCCTTTGCTGCTTAAATTATTTTTCCTTTGATGTCTTCCGTCTTCATTTTTATCTTCTATTACGTTTTGATCTTTTAAGCTGATTGATAGCAACTTTCTATATGACAATAACCTTTGCGGGTTTTGCATGTTCATTTTGTTCCATTTCGTTGTTGGTTTTATATTCTCTAGATATGTTACTGGAAGTCTCTGTATAACGATGGTTTTTAGCAGATAGGGGTCAGAATCTAAATTGGGACCTCGTAATGACCTTACATCTTCAATAAGCTCCTTACGTTGGTTGTTCACCAAAACATGGTCGATCTGGTTTAACGTTTTAAGATCTGCCGTTAACCAGGTACCTTTATGCATTGGTTTGCGCTGGAACTGAGTACTCATGATAATTAAATAATTAGCTGTAGTGAATCCACATAATAATTCAACATTTTCGTTTGTTTTGGTACGCGTACTGTGCTAGCCAGTAACACTGCGGAAGGATTCCTCCTTACCAAGTTGCGCATCAAGATCTCTTAGAATTATTAATGTATAACTTTTAGGTGTCCTATCAACTACGTTTTGAAGCTGGTCGTAAAACAATTCTTTGTCTTCTTTAGAGTGATCATTGGTGGGAGCATAGACATTAATTAAGGATGTTTTGTTATATTGTCCTTTGAATCTAAAGGACAATATCTGTAACTAATGGGGAAGATTTTTTACAAGAAAAATAATGCCTGCTTGTCGTGTTTGATTATCTGGGCCATTATAGTAGAAGGTGATCTTTCTTGATATAATCACTTCCTGTACATCGGGTTTCCTGTGTTGCCACAAATGACATATGTGAGTATTGAATTTGATCAATGAGTGGTTGTATATTTCCGGGTTGCAACAAAATTGTATCATTTCAAGTATTTATAATCAATTTCCATTTTTTTCGATAGTTTTATCGTTTGGTATCCGTCATATTTCGGGCGTTTAGCATTTTGTTGCGAATGATTGGAAGCTGGCTCAACATCAAACCTCCTTCTTTATCCGGACTTGGGACCGGGAACGACCCTGGAGAGCTACTCGAGAGTTGCAGGCGGAGTTATACCCATCAATTTGTGTTAAAAAAAGTCAACTTGTGCTGATGGATGGCTACATATTTAGTCACACTGTTAACTCAATTTCTGCAAACTGATTCAATTTGTCTTAATCACCTTCCACCTTCCTAGCGAAACTCATGAATCCTAATGGCATCAGTAAGGATGTTTCATATGGTACATTGTGATCATTTTCCGTGATATGTGATCCATATTTTTTATCTTTTGCGCTGCCCATTCCTACAAGTCAAAACTGAAATCTGCAACAGAGACTGCCAGAGTGTAGGTTGTCGTTATTTTATTTTCAGGTGTAAGCTCAGTATGGAGAATTAACCTTAATCTACTAAAATGCACTTTATGAATCTTATGCTTCGTTTTGTGCACTTGAAATTGTGGCATACTGTTTTCAAGAGATGAACTGCTTGTTCCGGTTCTGAATCCTAAATGGACTTGTATCAAGGCATAAATTTATTATTATTATTTTTTTAAATATTCACATTGATGAATTTCACCTCTCTCTTTTTGTAATCATGATCAGAGTTCTGCAGAGGTGTACAATAACGGAGGTTCGTTTTATCTCGGAGTGCCTCAAAGATAAGAGTATTATGTATTTTTAGCAAATCCCTGCGCACAATAACCTAATTCTGTGCGTTATAAAGTTAATGTATATCAACGTTTTTTTGAACTCTTGTATACAACATAAAGGAACTGTGAATTTCGATCTCTCACTTTATTTTATTCATTTACATATTTGCGAAGACCAAACATATCCAACGTGTTGTGTTTCTTATAAACGGCATTCCCGAATCATCTCCCACTGTTATAATTTTAGTAGTTCACTCTGTTCAAGTCGTTGAGTGATAAAGCCACAGTTTTACCACAGTTTTAATTGTACACCTCGTTTCGCACGGCCTTTAGATAATTTCGTATTTCTTCCCCGATTAATTATAATATATTAAGCTGTCGTCACTAATTCAAAACCCAAAGTTTGTATAATAGGTCAAATTAAGTTGTAAGTACCAAAACATTCATGATAAAAAATATGGATCACATATCAAGTCGTTGTTCATCCCTCAAATAACACTTTGTATTTCACCCCATTAGCCACTACTGATATGAAGAATAATGGAAATTATTTTCACTATTTTAAAATCAATGTGAGGGTGAAAAAATTGATCTTCTGATAACTTCAACTCCCACATGTTTCGTTTTCCAAAATATAACAAAAGTATGCTGAATTCATTTTTCCTCGGTAGTGATAATGCTGTTTCTTAGTTGAATGTAACTTTTTTGTAAATTTTACACTTTCTCCATTATACTTAAATGGAACAGTGGCGTTACATTATAAAGATTAAATAAATAAATAAATAAATAAATTTATTGTACAAAAATAGTTACAAACTGCGTATTACCGCGTGAAAGACAATAAACTAATTTACACTCCGGAAGCAAGAAAGTTACCATCCCATCAATTCCCAGGGACCATACGATGAAAGACCCTAAGGTAGAGGCAGATTTAACATTTCAGCACACTCCTGAGATAAGAATAAATGTAGCTCGTTATGTCTTATAATATAAAAGTACACCAACAAATTTGTATTTGATAAAACACAAAAACGTTATTTCACAAGTGTGTATTATTATAAACTACAGATTATTCGGAAAATGTTTTATAAATCGTAACTATTAAAATAACTCTAAATTCGAGATCTTTTATTTCAATATATTTCTTTTCAGATGTCGCTACTGACCACTTTATGACTGGATAAGTAAGTACGTAGGTCGTCCCGAAAGTAAAGAACGTTTGGGCATAAGTAATAAATATGTAAAGATATTACCAATTTTGAATTACAAAGATACTGGTTCTTAACATTTTTTTTCAATGTAATCGCCATAGAGGTCGTGCTTTATATTGAAACGAGGAGCAATTTCCGTGAGCAAGAACAGGTGGTAATTGCTTGGTTCCTGATCATGGCTGTAAGGACCATGGCCAAAAGTTACCCACTTCAAACGTTGGAGATCCCGCTGTGTTTCTGCATATCCGACGTTGTCGTGGAACACGTAAGCAGATTAAGTTCTGTGTCTCTTTAGATGGATCGTCCAAGTTGTTGTAGAGTCTTACGTAAGGCTGTTGAGTTTGTTTCTCTTCTAGGAATGAATTCCAAATAGATTGAACGTAGGTGGTAGAAGAGTACAATAGTGGAATAGATCAACTTATTTCTCTTTATAATAAGAACTTCTACCGTTATGACGACTACATTGAGATACAGCTTAAGGTCCTGTAATTGTAATGATATTATTTGTTTATTATTTATTTACAATCATTCTTTACTTTCTGGTCGATTCTCGTAGTTAGTTCATAACCTGTCTCCTAAGTGATAGGTCATTAAGCTTCGATTAGGTCCACAGAATGAAAATAATAATAGTTTTTTCACCAAAGAAAGCAGATTACGTTTATTTATCCTAAATACAAAGTATTGGAAAACCGTTATACTCGTACGCGACATTTACTGCTCCTATGAAGCACTGATTGGTCTCTCATAATAGTTGTATGTTATAGTCCTAGTGGTGAAAGAATAATAACGGGATGTAACTACTGGAGTGTAAGCGCGGCGTTGTCATGTGCCCTCTGCAGCGAGTGGCCCAGCTGGTTCCATCCATTCCAGACGGTATGCCGTGGCACTCACGCAAATGCTGCTATATCCGGTGGAATAGCTTACGTCAATCAGCCTTCTTGGGTGGCTGTGGGTTCTACGAAGTGGGTGATTTTGGGCGGTAGTTTTCGAACGCAAACTCACTAGGATTCTGTAGACTCAATTAAAATGTCAACATGTCTACAGCAAGAGGAAGAGTCTGTAATCTCGCAGTGAGTTTAGCTCCTCGACTTTCACGTGGTCTTCAGGGTGAACGCGCACTAGTCCAACCATGACCGCGACAAATCTTGGTCGAGCACCACACGACAAGAAGCCGACCACGACTGCGATGTCTTCAGTTGAAAGATGGATGTTTAAGAGGCTGTTGTTGTACAACAAAGATATATTACGTAAAACCAATAACAACAAACAATTATGTTATACTTACATAAATCAGCGGTTTTCCTTTGGTGAAGCGCTCTCACTGCCGTGAAACATCATTGTTACTTCTTCCCATATTTGCTTCTTTATAATTCTGTTATGTATTCATCTGACGAAAAATCTCATAAAGAGGGCCTACCTTTAATAGCCACAATGAAACTTTCTGTATCAAATTCTGGTAACGACGACATCGACTTCGCACTAATTCACTGTTCACCTGTTCAGTCACTATTGGACGGGTCGGAGTCGGAATCGCTGGCGGTGCGCGAAGAGCCATTTCTATCCGCGTATTTTGCGGCTGCAAATGAAGGCGAGTCGGGCCCTGGTCGGGCACGAACAAAACCACCAGATTCGGGTCGAACGACCAGACCCCGACTGATGTGTCGCACTTTGTCTAGTGCGCGTTGTTCCATTTAATCCAGTGTAAAAAACTGGTCGTATGCGACAAGTTGTGGTCGTGGTCGGGCTAGTGCGCGTTAGGGCTTAGGCTCCTCCTTCATTACTATCCTTTCACCGCGAGAATTGTAGCATGTCAACGAAATCTTGACTTGATACTTCTCATTACCTCTTATTATTCACGTTTGAGAATAATTATTTGAATTTTCATACCGAAGTATATCAAGCTAGCATTCCATGAGAATTTAATAAACTGGTGAATTAATTTTTGAAATATATTTACAAAGTACTGATTTCCTTCTTGGAGTAGGAGGTCGCACAATAGCTTCAACTCCAAACAGAAATAGCCTGTCCTTACACATGCAAAAATGTTCTGTCTGCTCTGAGGATACGGTCATATTGGATCCAAGAGGAGTTTTCCAATTTAAACTTCTTGTCTGGCGCGCGCGCCGCTTTTACCAGATGCCCTTCAGAGCGCGTAATGGCGGAGGCGAAAGCAAGAAGACTGACTGCGATGAAATAACATCTCACGAAGAACGTAGAAGCCGCTTGACAGAGCTTATTGCTCAGCAGGGGATTGTGTTTCAAGCGGAACTTAGAGAATCTTATGACGCACGGTCTACTGCAAACGGAATGCGAAGAGAAGTAATTAAGGCAATTTTTCGTGTGAAAATAATGAATCACATCTTGAGAAAAACATGTAAATTCAGAAAAATAAATATTGAAATGTGGTCTTGTAGAATCATAACAATACTTGTATTTCTCACGAAATTTTCATACATGAATTGACATAGTTTTGAACTTAATTGGTATGACTATGGAAGAGTACTTTATATAAGTGAATACTCCATGTATATTATCATACATATATTTGTGAAATTGTCTGAAACAGCGTAGAGAAGCCATTGTGTTATTCTAATTTTTTTGATCAGTCACTCGTGATCGGTACGGCGTTTTACGTGAAAGCGCTATGCGGGAACAGTCAGTTTACTGAGCATGGACATCGCCAAGGTCGATAGGTAGGGTGTGCTGTTTCTGTAAAGATAGACAAGGAAAATTACTTAATCTGCAGATATTCCATTCTAACTTTATGAAAATGTATGAAACGGTCGGGAAGATTCGAATTAAAATTCCTGTGCGACGCTGGGTGGTTAAGCTAGTTATTACAATTGTATTTTCGAAATGTATTTTGTGTGCTATGTGTGTGACTTCTTTTCTTTTATTTTTCGTTAAGTCCTGTTGATATAAATGTCAAAGTCTTACGTGAGAAGATTGAAATGTTCAATTTTTTCGTGGTTGCTGCATTTCGTGGCAAGAAGACCCAAAATGGAACGTCGTACTGTGTTACTTCTCGAACAAAATTGACTCAAGTTTCTTCTTTTAACTGATCTAAGGAAGAATGGTTTCTTTATTATTGTTTTCAGCTACCAATACGTGTCTGTTTTGCAAGGACAAACGATGCATACTTCAACTTACGACTTACTTCTTTACGTTTAAGATAAGAAATGATTTTGGTTTATTGTAGATATTTCATTTCGAGGAAGGAAAATAAAATTCATGTTCTTACGGAGAATTGGTCTGTCATCTTCTTTATTATTTATTTCTTACGTGTCTTTTTGGTGAGGTTCACGCCATGAGGCCTGCTCTTCCACGTAACCGTGACTTGGGCGAGGGAGTTGGGAAGGAGCGGTTGGGTTGCCTGTGATCTTATGGTACCGAACCGACATTTGCGTGGAATAGGTGAGTGAAATTCCAGCTAAAACCCTCACCTATACTCCATAGAACTTCCGGGCTGCGGGAATTCCATGGAGACAGAGTTAATATGTGTCTGTAGGAAATTTGAAGTTGATATACGATAGAATATATTTAAAGCAATATATTTATATTGTGCGGTTATAAAAAACTACATAAAATTCGATAATTATACAAATTATGTAATAATTTATTCGATAATAAATGTCTTCTATAGGCAGTAATTTGATGTTATTGTAATTGATGTCATTTACGTTTACTTGTGGCATTTTTATCGGCCTGGCTTTACACTTTTACTGTTTCGAGACAAATGATAGAGGAGGTTAAGTGAATCACTGTTCTTGATAGGCGTATCAGTAAGTTTTCCCGAGATGCAAGACACGAACTTATACCATCATGGAGTTTGTCTGGAATACGTTGGAAAGCAATGGAGAAAAACCATGGAAGTTGAGAAAATTAATTACATATAATTCAATGTTAATTTAATTAATTCATCGTGGACACTCCAAAATTTGTAATCAAAAACAAATTTCGCTGACAAATTATGTTTAATATTTAAAGCAACAAGACATTTATATAAAATGTGTAAAAAGACAAGTAAAAATAAATAAACATAAACAATTCCTCTCCATAAGAACCTTATGTATCAAGGTATGGAGTCCTTCTGCACAAGTAAGTTGTTAAGATAGGCGAGTTTTGGCACATCTGTATTATATGACTAAAATGGGTCAAGAAGTTATCATTAAACAAGTCAGTAAACATTGTTTCGCAAAATTAGCAGTGATATCACACAAAATCAACCGAGGCAAATTGTTTTGCGGAGAAAATCGATGAAAACCGAAACCGATGATAACCAAAGTCAACGAAAACCGATGTATTACTGTATATGATGTGAACATAAGCAAGGATTAAATGTTTTCCTTTATAAAAATAGAAATTAGAATTGCTATGTGGACACATTTTATTATTTTTCGTGCAATTCCAACATTTTATTTTATATTAGTTTTCTCGTGAAAGTTTTTTTAAACATGAAACACGTCATATTAAAAGAGAAATAAAATACATATTCAAAGAAATAAAAAAAGGTACAATTTAAAAATTGAATCATGATGAGTTTTTCATACTGGGAACAAAACTTCTTTGAGTGGACGAGGTTTTCCTTAAGAACTCTGATTTTCGACAAAGTTACATCAGACACGCACATTTCTTAAACAAGAGCGAAATGAGAAACTACCTGCGAGTGAAGATTCTTTGGAAGCATTCCAACCTTAATAAATGACGTGACGTACTGGAGTTATTCTATTCACGTTCTCTTTCTTCAGCTCTTACCAATCCTCACGCGGGGAAGCAGAAAATCCTTTATGAAGCTGTCCATATAAGCCTCAAAGTCTGAGGTATGGCGCTTGGCAAACTAAACACCGCTGTAAATGAAGCTTTCTCCTCTGGAAAATGTAGAAGAGAATATCTAATATTATTTAACACGCTAATTCAACATCATTAAGTTCTACTTAACATGTAATGTGCTTTTCTAATAGGATGTTTGAAACATTTTTTGAATAAATATGATTTAGGGTTCTTTTATTTCAATTTCCATGTCATTTGAAAAAAAAGAAGCACATTTTTTGTTTCAATCTTACCGTTGGAAAGTGGAAAATTTATTCAACGTACCATAGCAAAAACCACGAAGATTTAGACATAATTCATCCCTTCAAAAATAATTTAAAATTGAATTATTTTAAAAACTCAAAATACTTTTTTTATTTCCTAATGTTTAATCATTCTTGAGAAATTTAAAAAAGGAGCAATAAAATAACTAGTTCAAATAAATTTAGGATGATTTAAAATGAAAAGGAACTACTTTTTAGCAATTTACCCTGCTTGAACCATTGTTCAGACCAAAAGATTCAGTGCTGGTGTTGACTGTGCAAAAGATTGCATTTAAAAAAATTGGTGACTTGGAATAAGGTTACTATGGCAAAACCTGAGAAATAATGTAGATCTCAACAATGTTCTGCAGCATTGAGAGATACGGAAGATTCACGGTGTCATGTGAAATATGTTATCCAAATGAAAGCATTCATTATTCCACGCGAAAATATTTATTCCAATTCATTTGGAGCAGGATTTCCAGCAGGGCAGTATTACTCATTCAGAATAAGTATTCCCGACGAGAAAATATTCCCTGTCCTATATGTTTTCAGTGCACTAGAATTTGACAAATAATAATAACTCATACAAAATTTATGACCCATGACTATGTACACCTTACAGAATCGAACAAAACAGAAAAGAAAATTGACTTATATTAAATGAAAACGAAAAAAAATTGTGATCAACCTTTGGAATGCGGGTGATACTAAGGAAAAGTCGGTAGGCTGAGGAAAGAACGCGGAGTGTCGAATTTTGAATCTTTAAGTCGTTTGCGTAAATTTCTTGTGCTCCGTGACTAACACTAAGAAGCTATAGAAAATTCAATAAAAATGTCTAAATTAAATTTCGAAAAAATCACCGTGGGTGATCTTATCGGACTCCATTGTTGAAATAATTGAAAATGGCAATGACACCGTATCTAGTCGATATAACTCAACAACTGTTAGAAAAATATCCACGTTCAAAAAGGTCGAAATGTAGAAAATTGAAAGCACTTCATGATGAATATCGTATTTTTGATATTACAACATATCCTACATTAGAACGTTTCGTTGTGTTTAAGTTTTTGAGATATTCTACGCATTTCTACAAATATGAGAATACACAATTTTGATTATAAAATATTTCAATCTGCTACGAATGCGTGTAAATCAGCACATCTACTTTCAAAAATTGTAGGAATCTAAATTTTATTGTGGAGACTATAAGTACTGCAATTTGATTGGTTTCGAAACTGTTGCCGAAATGTGTCAAGAGAGCGTACTTTGCAATTACCTTTCACACATCTCGTGCTCTGTATATTCGATGTTCTTCCTATATCGAGGAACACGCAGCATTATTCTCCGGATTTCCATGGAACCTTCCACCTCCAGATCTCGTCCACAGGGAGCAAAGTCTTTAGAAGTTGCATCCACGCAGCGCGCTGATCAGCAACAATGGCCGCTACAGATGCTCAGGGGATGTAATTCTGAAGGAAAGCTCAGAGGCAGGAAAGGGCTCGTAGCCTCTGTTCGACAGCGATGGAGGGGATGGGGGTAGTCAGAAAACCCGGAAATAACTTCACTCACTACATCTCTCCAAACAATTACTTGCGACTGAAAGCGAAACTGCACGTTTTGATTGAGAGAAGCAAGTGAATGGAATTCTTCGACACATTACGTCATTTGTTTGCTTACGATAAAGTTCAAAGTGATTTTTTGAACAACTAAGAAGTTAACAGTAATAAAATAAGAAAGGGAGAGTGGTGTGTAGTCCATAAAAGTATTAAAAAAATCAATGTGGTCTAACTTAAATAGTATCATCAACAATAGTAAATTTGAAGTTTCATTTATTGTTGTAATTTTATTGAAATTAAGGGTTAAACAAGATTTATGTTACGAAACAAAAACAAAAAACCTTCATTTGTGTGATATAAACTTGAGCAACCTTGTTACTACGAGATAAGATCACATAATACGTGGATTTTTCGATTTTTTAAAAGAATTTTTCTTTATTCATCGAAATTGAATTATTCCTCTTCTAAGTACTCCCCATAATACTAAAATACAATAGTGCCAACGCATTTTCCAGTTTCGAAGCACTTCTGGAACGTAATTTTAGTATGTCCTTTAGCTCATAAAGCTATTAAGGGTTCCATTTTCAGGACAAACTCAAATGGATTTATCACATTTATAACCTGAATTCCAAACTAAGCAAATTGTACTATGCATTGCGAATTCTAGTCAACGCTGTAAGTCAACACGTTTCTTGCAGCGTGTATTTTGCAAAATGGTATGACGAGGTTCTGTGTTGGTAGTATACACAGTATTGTATAAAGAATATATAGTCATACTATCTAGTTGACTTTTTAATTCATAAGGCCTTTTCGGTCGCGTATGAAAAATTTATTCTTTATACAATATTTTGCAAATGTTTATTTTCATTTACGATACGGTATTATCTTTTTTGGGCCAATCCGATCAGAGCATTCAAACTTTTAGAATCCAAAAGAGGATAGTTCGGATTACCTGTAAATCTCATCCCTGAAATTCATGAAAACCTTTATTTGGAGAATGAAATATTCTCCCTCACCTTGTATGTACATTTATGAAGTAGTCGTGTTTGTTAACATAGAATTATTAAAATCCCACCCCTGCTTTAGAAGAAACAGCCTAGTTCACGAGCACAACATTCGTAATAAGGTTGATATTCATCGTCCTGGCGTGTCAATCACTATTTGCCAAATAGGGCACTATCATTCTGGAATATATTTGTATAATTCCCTTCCCAAAAATAGAAAAGATATCAAGAAATTGAATCCCTTCAAATCCGCGGTTAAATGTGTTCTAATGCTCTATTGCCTCTATAATGTGAAAACATTTACTGATTTTGATAAAAGAAGTAAATGAGAGATTCAATTTACCAATAAATATTGTAACCCTTATGATTTCGGATGATGTGAGTGATGTTAATTTCTCTTATAATTCGTCACGCCATTGGTATAGTACTCTAAATACTACTTGAATTCATTTTTTCATGCATGTTGTTATTTATCCTTTTTATTTATGATAGTTTATTTCTAACTGTACACAACCTTGGCATGGTTGTGTACATAATCTCTGTAGTTCCATCCTGGCCCGGGTTTTCCTCCGAGTAGTGTCGTATTTTCCATGGGCGGAAATGGCATTTAATACTTTTGTTATAATTAATCTCGAATTTTGACAGCAAATTATATCTGCGATTAACTTTGAAATGATACATTGATAAGAGTACATATTGGATTAAAATTTTTCTTATTACAATTATATCCGCCGTTGCCCTTTGGCTTTTTATCGGAATTGATGTTTTACCTCGCTTGTTTCTGGAGAGTTAATTATCTCCACGTGGTCATAAGCAGTTTGCAACTGCTTTTTTTACAATAAAGTTTATTTATTTACTCTGCTTTTGTCTCTTCAATATTGGCAAAACGTCCTTTCAACACCTTTTTAGGCTTTGAGAATAGAAAAAAGTCACAGGGGACCATGATCGTCCAATACGGAAGCTGAGGCAAATATAAAATTTTGTTTTTAACCCAGAAATTCACGAACTAGCTGTGAAGTGTGAGTAGGTGCCCTTATTATCGTGGATCAATTGTCATAAATTATGCCACAAATCGGGGCGTTTTCTATGGATAACTTAACGCAAACGGCGCAGAACGTCTAGGTAGTAAACGTCTCTGATTGTGTGGCCTGGTGAAAAGAATTTGTGGTTCACTATGACGATAAAATCGAAGAAAACCGTCACTAGAACCTTCACATTCGATCGAACTTGATACTATGGTAAACTTTATCTTTAGTTAGCAATGAGTTTCATTTCATAAATGTTTCATCACCAGTTACAGCCCCCGTTTGAGCAGTTGGCGATCGTTGTCGACTTCATTCAGCAATGCTCATTTGGCACAGCGTTTATTCAAATTTAACTATTTCGGAACCAATTTTGCTGCTTCGCGTTTCATGCCCAAAACACCAAAGACAATTGTTAGCATGAGCCAAATGATATGTCAGCAATATCACCAAGATTTCTGATGGTAATTTGATAGTCCAAAATCTTTGTGTTTTTCTCTTTCGACTTGTCTTCTTTTGCTGGGGGGTCCTTGTCGCTCGTCACCTTTGACGTCTTCTCGACCCTCTTGAAAAGGTTTGTACCACTTGTTTTATTCATAGAATATCCGCCGCAAGCAACATTCAACATTTCCAATGCGGGGCTACACTTTCTTCCATTCTTAAAGCATAATTTAATGCAAACCACTTGTTTCATTTTCTCCACAATAAAAAATTCTCCGAGCAATTCAAAACACGTACAACCTTTTGGACTGCCAACAAGAAAGTAAACAACTATTAGTGATACCAAAGTCAAGACCAGTATGAGGAAAAAAGTATCAACACAACAAAAAACAATTGTTACAACTGGACTTTAAATATTTGCGAAATTTAAAAATTCCGGGTATTTTTACCAGTTTTCGTAATAGTCTCACATATAATAGTCTCGAATACCGGAACACAAAATTTTTCTTCACTTCCAGGGTGTGAAATATGTATTAATCAATGGGAAGTTTTATGGTCACAATACATTAACATAATAAATTTATTATTAATAGTATTGCTTGGCAACTTCTGATTGTATCTTTATCTAATGCGCGAGTTCTAATTCATAAAATGTCTTCATAAAGTTCTATGAGAAACAACAATAACTATTGTTCAAATGACGCTATGGAAATATCAGTTTTCGAATTTGTATTTGCAGAAATATGATGTGTCTGGTAATTTTACATTTCCATTCAGTTGTTAGACATTTGTTGGGTTCTTATCATATTAATATCTCACTTTTCATTTGAGTATATTACATTTACTCATACAATATGTTATTACATTTACTCATACAATCAAAAGTTTGCATACATATACGATTTTAACGTTAGATATGAAACATCTGTAGCAGGGGTTTCCAACTTGTAAGGTCATGTGAAAGTGGATATGACAATGAATGAACTTATTATTGTCAGATTATCAGATCCATTTTCAACAGTCAGATTATCAGATCCATGACCAACAAGTTGGACTGTTGTCCATTCACTCCGACAGTGCTTTTCTGAATACTGTGATTGAATCGGGACATCTCAATTTATATTTAAAATGATACTGAATCAATTATGTTGATACCACGTTACTTGGAACAGGTGATAATGAGGAAAATACTAAAATACATGAATTAAAATTGTGGAAGATAATTTCATTTTGTTTCCTTTAGTTATGATTTAGGTTTGTATTTTAGTAAATTAAAGGTAAATATCGTTACTATATTAACACTCTTCAAACCTGATTCATGCTCGCACTTTCGTACCTATTCTTTAAGGTCAAAGTTTCAGTTGTGGCACACTATGATCAAACAGTCAACTGTGTTCTCTGAATATAAAGTTAATTCTCGTAAATTTGTTAAGTCACGAAAGTTTAATAATAATAATAATTAATTTTTTATATTCAAGATAATATGCCATCATCAAGTCAAATAAAAATGGAAATTATTTATTAGCGGTAAAATTAGTATAACAATTAAGTAAAACAATTCGTGGTATTAGGGTTGGCATAAAAAATTGTTATTGAAATCATTCCTACACTTTCCCGCATTTTCAATTAGATTCCGGAAAATCAGAGGACATAATTTGGGCAGCCATTTACCTCAGAGATAAATATATGTAGCGTGTTTTTGATATACCATTTTAAGTATTATGTCTTTTCTAATGCATTACCACATTTCATGAAAATATAATATGAAGGTGACACGTTCTTTTTTTCAATTTTAATCCAATATATTAGCATACTGATATTGTGGCTTCATCCTCTTCAATTTTCCTCTCACTTGTCTCAATGACTCAGAATTATCCTACAATATTTGGATGCTTCCGTAGATGGTTGACATCTTCAAATTTTAAATCATGTGGTATGTTCACTTTATTAACAGCATCATATCTCCCAGCAATTCACAGCTCATCTCGCTCGAAATATATTCTATGTATCCAAAAATACGATTCATTGTATATCATAAAATATAAGTCTTATACTTGTTTCCACAGTTTCTGTGAATGATAAATAATAAATAAATTTATTGTCAAAAAACAGTACAAACTGCGTATGACCACGTGGAGGAAAAAAAAAACTAATTTACTCTCCGGAAGCAAGCAAGGGACCATCCCATCAATTCCGATCAAGGGCCCTAAGGCAGAGGCGGATTCAAAAAATTCAGCAAAAATTCCTAGATAAGATAAAAAGTTAGCTGCGAGTTATAATACTAATAGAATGTCAATATGTTTGTAATTTTAAGCAAAAAATTACATGTAAGTTATTATCGAACTATAGATTATTCTGAGTATAGTGCTTAAAAATTGAAATAACACTAAATTCACGATTTATTGTTACAATAGACCCGCCCCTAGACAAAGCCTAGAGAACCTGTATGTGGAACTTTAAATAGGTTCCCCTAAGATAAAATGGAATAATCCACTAATTAGTAAATTTATGTATTCACACCCACCATCGGGAAACATTAGATAACATCGTAAAACATCCGTCTCATATCAAAATAAACCTTCAGATACGAGTTATTTCCTCTTCGTCCAGTCATAAAAACTAAAGTGGTTATCATCTACAACTATTTCTTTTATTTTGTATCATGTCTGATAGAATTTGTGTTTAAACTTTAAAGTTTGAATAAATTACACAGAATTTAAATATTAATTTTATTCGCTTACTTGGTGATGGTCACGCGTTAAAATTGTCTATACATATTCCATGCTCATGAGGTCGAACAGTTTATTTTTATGATGCAGTAATAAACAATTAATATTCTATAAAATAATAATATTTGGAAAAACTGAAAAACTTTAAATCTTCCAATAATTTGCACGAATAGAACAACTTCAATTGTTCTCAATTACAAAAAATGTTAACGACATTTTTACATTTTCCTATCAAATAAATTACATGGGAATTTTTTTTAAAGATAGAACATATTTTACACGTCAGACTAAAGTTTGTCACTGCTCAGAAATAATAACAGCTTTATCACTAGACAAGCCATCGGCAAAACCCAAGGACCCCCGGAACATAACAGATTCGTGGCTGAAGTTTCGATGTTTCGCCGATAGAGTGCAGCAGCATGCGGTTTCTGTGGGAGAGAGAGAGAAATTGCCTTTCCTTTTACAATGCAGGCTTGGAACACGGAGAGGGAGAAATGGATAAGTGAAAGGAAAAGAGATAGAGGATTATCCAGAAATCTCGATAAAATATCAGGGACGGTTGACGGGGAAGGGCGCAATTAAGAAGTATGGAAAATATTGATAAAAAAAGTGTAAATACTTGCTTGGGTGTCGGACAGAGAGAAATGCGAAAAGAACAATATGAAACAAAGAATGATGATACAAAGTAATATAAACAGAGAAGGAAGAAAACAATCAACGGCTCATAGATTAATTTCGCGCGAAAAAAATGTTAACTTCTCATTAGTTCGTGGAATATAAGGTATGGAATGGTGTGAATCTAGTAATTTAGAAAATTGAAGTATGAGGAGACAGGAAAGATATAAACACGGAGATAGTAAGAAGTGACAGATAGTAATATCGAACGGATCTGAAGTGTGTACGACTGACTTGTGTCGTACCGCTCGGTGTGCTGTTGGGTGAGAATAGCAGCTGCTCTCTCAATATCTTTGCAGTTACACGACACTTTTATCTCTCGCCAACGACAGCCGCTGCTGCCGCTATCGCACTACTATTCTTCGCTACACGTTCGAAGGAAAGCCATACTAAAGTCCCAAAATAATTAGTTTCGACAGAACGCTCGTTGCATGGAAGAACCTATATTTCTATTCTTGAATTCGTTTCTAATTTTACGTTCTTTCAGATAATGCCTTTCGAAATTACCTATTTTACTTCGCTGATAAGAATAATGTTGTTCAAGGTCTATTAATTTTCAATGAAATGGAATGTAATTTCACCAGTTTCAGATTGAATATTTTTCTGTTAGTCCCCTATTTGTATAACTCTCGACCATCTTTTTCAGTTTCAGACCCACATCTGGTCAATTGTTTGGAGTTCTAAGCAATTCTAGATGAGCCTACACCAATAATTCATAACCACTGTTAAAAGAGTATATATTATGTGTTTCCAACTGACAGATCGCTAAAGCTTTTAGAAATAAAAATTGTCAAAAGTTGTAGAGTAAGGTGGGGCAGATGCCTCTCAGGGACAAAAATCGAAGAGATCGTTTTTTTCTGAACTAAATAAATTTGCGATACTGTGCCGTGATATGTGCTGTACTTGTTTTCACAGTTTAACTAAGTTTTTTGAGTTCACTTCAAAATCTATTCTTCACACCTGTATTGTAAATGGATAAAGTTATTGTACTTTGTTTCTCGTAGAGTTTTTGAGCATTGCAAGCAGCGATGTCGTTCGAAAACTGGTCGTAACTGTAGACTTGGTTCTTGCTTTTGCCCTACGTCGTTCACAAAGGTCAAAATTGCGAGGTGGCATCGAACTCCTTACTTTTGGACATGCCACACTTGTGTTGGGGGCAGATGCCGCAGCTCTTTTCTTTGTTACAGTTGTTTTTTAAAAACTAAAATATGAATAATCGAAAATGTTACTATGAGGGACTCTGACGACAATTATAATTGTAAATTGATATTAATGAATGTGTCAAATATCTTGAGGCTGTTATGTACATTAATACTACTTTAAGCATTTTCAAATTTCGCGTTATTTTCATTTCAATGATTTAGTTTAGCTTATTATCTTGACAAAGCATTATTGAGAGTATAAATAAAAGTATCAGTAAGTAAACTGGCAATCATATGTTATTTCTCCATAAGCCATCAGTCCCACACCCATGCAGCATCTGAGTCTGATAGTAAAATATAATGTGAAACAATTGTGTTCAGGAAAAAATCTGTATTCTTTATTAACACGATTTTTAATAGTTACATAATTACTTTTTATTCTTAAGATTTTGAACAACTGAGTGATGTTGTAAGGTTCTTATTATGTACGCATTTGAAAATTACACACACATACACACACACACAAACAAAAAAACTGCGTCATCTGTCCCCACTTTACTCCAAAACAAATTTTTATAGCTCTTTCAAAATATTATTTATTTCCTTTATTAAACTTATCACAACTTGGAATAAAGACTTCAATGCTGGGGAGCATGTTCATATGTAAAACTGTTTTTTCTTCCATGAAATTCATTAAAAAATACAGAATCGACTTGCAGATTCTTCCATGTTCCATCTTTTGAAATGAGCAACAACTGAGTTTCAAGAGGAGTTTCGTTCATTCGTAGCTGATAGTCAGCAGTACTCCCTTTAAACTGTCGTTTCGAAAATTTTCTTTTGACGGTATTACTAATTTCTGTAGGCTTTAGGTATATTTTCTCTTTATGCCATTTTTATATCATTTCTATTGTACTTGCATAAACGTTTTGAGTACATAATCTTACAAAACTAATACGTATATGATATCTTGAGTTTAGGCCACAATAAGTTCATCCCTCTGCAATCGCCAATATTACAACTTTTATTAAATCTTCTTCAGGCCTCTCTGCCGCATAATTAAACTTCTTCACCATCAACCAAGACTACAACTACTTTTCACACAACCTTCAAGTGAAGTTTACTTCTAAGCATTGTCGCTTTATCTCACGCGCATCATTGATATATGACCTGGGTTGGTAAACGTTGTTAACTGAAATATTTAAGAAATTTTTTTTCGTTATTTTCTTTTTAGATGGGTGAAAAGGAGGAAAATATTTTCAGGTTTTCTATACTAAATATTCTGTGACACTTAATTCTAACAGAAACACGTCCACACCCGACATAATGAAAAGAATAAAATATTTTCTCATTTCTATCGACGATTTTCGACATAAGTGTTGTTTTTATTTATTCGATGATTATGCAGATTTCTTTCTTTCAATGACGTAGTAATATGCAATGTCATCTGTAGAGAAATGAATGATAAGTTTTTTTCACTTTTATAACTAAGAAAATCTTTAATTTGATGTAACAGTAAAGTATGTTATATTTGAAATAATTTTACATGCTGATGTGTGAATATGTACGACATGCACTGTACACTGGGTTTTTGTATTATTCATTTCAGAAAAGATTCATCTTTTTATTTATATTTATTTTAAAATATTTGAATATACTAATAGAACGTTTGAATATTAGTATGTGTTGCATCATAATATATTTTATCAAGGGAGGTGCTTAAACTAAAAAACACATGAATCATGTGGCAGTATATACTGTTCACGTATACACGTATACACTTGAAGCTAATCGAGTTCTGTCTGACCAGGAGTATTGTCCGCAGTTATTGCTTCTCCTTTTCGCAAATAATTGCTTTTAATAAACCTTATTTGCATAGTTTTAATTTTCATGGTCATGACTGGGGAAACTCATTAGAGGAAATATTGATTCTAAATTCGAAGAAATTCCGTTATGCTCTTCCTATATACCTCAAATGATATATCGTTTTACTCCGTTATGTTTAGATACTGATGAGGAGATTATTCTCGTCTATAGGCATAGAAATTCACCGTTCGTGAGTATGGACTCCAAACCTAATATTTGTACTTCTGCATATAATATCTTTGCCTGTATTTACCAAGATTAATTAATTTGGTGTTTGTAATTTTAAGGGAACTTTGAAAATGATCTTGTTCAAAGTAGATTTGTGTGAGAGGTATCATTAAGTTTGCGTTAATGGCATGCTCATTAATTTTTTCTTTTGGAATTCAAAATTACTCCCTGTGATCTTTTTAGATGTATCAAGCCATACAAACACGCCGTACAATAATCTCAGGTAAATATAACTTATTTTGGTAATTTATCTCAGGAATGAAATGAAACACATTATTTCCGAATTGTGATATGATGTGATATATAATATGTTTTAATTCATGTTCATTAAGGAATCATACGTATTTTGGAAATTATTTGATATAATGATAACAATTTTAATATAATTTTCATAACTTTGCCTCTCGAGATAAAATGAATTTTTTAAATTTTAAGATATTTGTCTATTTGAAAAAGATAATGGACTTACTTAGTTAACCTATACACAGCTAAAACTAAATTATTGATATTATTTTAACGGAAATTTTTCGTTCGTCAGCTGTTCGTGCCGCAATACGAGTACAAACACACATTTCTCCTTCCAGTGTTGGATTATGACGGAGTTCTTTGCAAGTCTATCTCTTATTTAAAAAAAAAATGTCTTGACTGATGAGCGAAAGTGAAGTTAAATAGATGAAAAACCTTTGCAGATTTTCTTTTTTCGATGCAAAAGAGAAAAGACCACTCGATACTTCACTACATGAAATAGTAGGAAAGACGTACGAGATTTTTTGGAGAAAATCTTGGGTTCTTTATTGGGAAATCGAACCCCCGACCGCAGAGAGGGGGACAATGCGTTTGTGGCAATAGTGGTAAAAGCGTTGGAAGCTACAATGGCCAAGGTTTTGGGGAGGGAAGGTATTGGACTGAAACTGTTCGTGGTTATGGCAACGTGCTGTGGCAATGGTTAGGAATGCCGGTGGTTGCGTCACATGTGCAACAATGCACATCGGAACTATGGCCGTGGTGGTAGTAGGAGGCAGTGAAAATAATTGGTTGAGGCATGTGGTCTAGAGATGAAGATATGTTGTAAGAGAGATTTGCGAAGTAAATATTAGTTTAATTGCTTATGGAATACTTCATTTGTATATTGTATACAAAATGGAATACTTCTGAATGATATTAATGTTAATGATTGTTATTAATGAATAATGGATAGTTGGCGGCATGTTGATTGGTATATGTTAATCAATAAGTCGAAGTCCAAACATAGTTTTACCAGGTATCGAGATCTAAGAGATGTAACAAGAATATTTGTCTGAGTAAATAGATATAACGTCCAGTTCACTGATCTACTTCTTTTTTATATTTTTTCGTCCTTAAACATTTCTGTGATATGTTTATGACTATTATTATTATTATTTATATCGATATTTAATATTATTATTATTACTATTACTATTTTATTTGTGTTTTGTTTTGAATTAGATTGAAGATGGTGTCTACAAAACTGAAAAAGCTTTCATCTGGAATTTAAGAAAAGTTTGGTTAATATAATCTCGATTTCAATATATCTATCAGCTAATGAAAAGTAACGATAAAAATTAACAAGAATAAGTAAATTGAAAAAATTAACATATCACATTATCAACATTATTGTTTTTTAAATACATATTAATTCTGGATTAAACACGTTTTTAATACAATAAGACATTTAATTCGTAGCAACATCAAATATTACAGGACATTTAATTCTTAGCAATATTCCAATCGTTCTCGTGTGTTTTCTTTAAATTGAAAGTCACGGATAGACTTGTGACTGGTATGAAAATGTGATTTCACTCTTTTTGAGATCGTATTAATTTTATGATAATTTTAGAATCGAGGAGACTGCATATGAGGAATGACTGGTAAAAACTAAAGTATGTTTGTTTAAAAACTACTTACACTTTAATCATTATTCTGTTACTTTAAAAATCAAACGATGAAAGGATACTAGAGATTAAAAATACAACGAGAGTATGAAATATCATCTAATTAATTTATTGAATTTCAATGGACTTAAATTACTTGTTCTGAATGGAATATATTGAAGGAAATCCATGTCAAAAAATTACATTTTCCTCTGGAGGATATATTTATCAAAGCAAATCTACACTCTCGAACTATCAGCTGTTGATTCTGTAAAATTCTGCTGGGATTTAGGATGAAGCGGTACGAGAATACTGCGAAGAGGAACAAAAACGTAACGGAAAGGAGGAGGAATGAGTTTTGCTGTGGATATTGGTAGTATTCATCGAAAATATATTCAGTCATATTTCAATACAAATGTAACTGTGAATGTCAGTTTTTAGCCTAATTTTGTTTCTAAAAGCATAGAGGCAGAATCAAATCAATGTAACGCAGTCTACTTTTCATCAATAAAACCTTTCGTGTTCTTTGTGCTACAAATATATTACATGAATACATTCATCCAACGTTGCATTCACATAAAAAGATCCCATTTTAAAAATAGCCTTTACAGTGATTATATATGACATCAATTTTATACATTTCTCACACTCGTGCATTGCCCACAAGCGGCGCCGGAGGATAACGGATAAATAAGTCAGCGATGAGACCTTGAAAACTCGCTTTACGTGTACCATCTGTACCAAAATGTACCATCTGCCTATCCAATGAATCATTTTTATCTTCCATCTCTAGAATCTGACGGAAGAAATTCTGAAGTATTAAAAAGCATTAAAATAATACACAGGATGATTAAATATGAATGAACCCTTCAATATATTCTGAATGGATTTAAGTGTGGTTTTCCCTGAGATAAGTCGTGACATATGACAAATACACAAATTCTAATAAAATGACAAATTCAAAATACCATGGAATTTTAGATGCAGAAATATTGAGACACTTGTTGTATTTAAAACAGAAATATGCACTTTTACAGCACTCCTTTATAGCCCAATAAAAAAACAACAAACCTATAACATTTATTGCAATTGAACGAACTACAACAGCGTGAATTTTTATGTATTATCAAACATAATGAATGGGAAAATAGTGATCTAGCTTTAAATCGGGGCGAGGTTTTTTGGTGAACCAAAAATGTACTCATTTCTCTTTCCAGTTTACTCTATGGTTAAATATTACATTTTTGGTGCTGTTTTGGACCGTATGAGTTTGTTTCTTATATTTTAAAACAACATCTGAAGAAGGTATGATGAAATAAATTTTTCAAATCAAATTTTCTCGAAGCCTTCTGAACGCAGTTAAGAGAAAAATTGGAATTGTATAGTTTAACACTTCAAATAGATAGCTTTAGGAATGTAGAAAATTTAGAAAACTTCTACCGACTATTGTTTATTTTGTAAAAATGCTTCATAATTATGAAATTTTGTATGAATCTAATTTAAAATTTTAACTTCGTCGTAGTATTTCAGTGCCATCATTTTAAGTTTCTCTCCTAATATTTACCTGTTTACAAACTGTCTCAGAACAATTCTGAAGCTGACGTAATAGTGGTTGATGTTTGAATTCTTATTTGTTCTCTACATCCTCGTGTACCACCTACGTATTATTTCTTGCTACCAGAATCGTAATTTAAAAAAAAACATTTTCCTTTCGACTGTGTTCTTTTGACATTTTTTGCTGTTTTCTCTGTATTTAATGTCAAAGATTCACTCATTTCATGTTGGAGAGGAAATAAAATAAAAGATGGAGAATGGGGTGATGATGAAAGAGAAAACTGCGCCAAAAGCCGCGCAAGGGATTCCACATCCCGGCGCGAGGGTAGAGACCTTGGGAGAGAGATAAAAGTTCTTCATTTACTTCTAAATTATTGTAGAAAAAAGTTGTATGAGGTACAGTATCAAACTGTGGATGGAAGAAGGTGTCAGAGGAGGAGGGTGTGATTGTGGTAGGGGTAGTTTTCGCAGGGGTAGTAGTGAAGGATGATTTGGAAAGGTGGCGCTGATGGCGTACATACAGGCCGTCAGCACAATAGCAGTTGATTGGCGCGTCTGGCAGGTAGGGCAGTTGACTCAAGGGAAGGGCAGACGATTCCTAACCAGCGCCTACGTCCCTTGGGCGCCTTTTCAACGATCCTGCGCCTGCTCTCGGTGGTATAACACAGAATGACGTCCTAGTTTGCCCTATATTTGTTTGCAGCGTGATGCACTTTTCGGATGGAACCGTGTGAATATGTTTTTATATTTTGGATACATTTTCCTTTCAGGAAGTGCTAAGGAAAGTAATATTTTGTTGAATTTTTAGAGTATACATTCAGAATCTTCTAATTTCTTTTCAGTTAACGTCAAGTAGATAGCAAACAATATAAATTTTAATTTTTATTTCAATTCACATCAATAATTTTCTATGCTCTGAAAGCTATTGCTAGGGCAAATCTCCAAGAGAGTCAAATTAAGCTTAAATTGCTACACCTTTAGATTGTTTCTTCAATAAAATAAATTTAATTTTTAATGTCTAAGTCTGTGTATTATGAAAAATGGGATTAATTAGAATTTAGAATTGGAATCAATAACTGTAAACATGTGTAATTTCAGTGAGTGAAATGAATAAAAATTCAATTTTTTGATAAATATCTATAATCACAGTATTAGTCTAGCTCATCTCACAAATACAATAACTTCATTGGAGTGTCACTTTTGGCCTGAAAGAATTATATCGCTCAATGTCGAAGATGATTCCGATTTTTGGCCTAATTTTTCTTATAGGGCAGTCAAGTGTGAAAGTTGAGGGATCAGGGGTTCTTGAGCCTTCTGCTATGACATTTATGTGAGTTCTATTCAATAGTATATCCTGGGTAAAATATAAAGAACCTGGTTTTATCACGACAAGAGATGATATGACGACATATGGAAATTTCAGAAAAAAATAACAACATATTGGATTGAAGATTTTCATTTCGAGCATCAAAATATCATTGTTCATTACTTTCCTGCGAGACTTAAATATTTGTGCTATGATTATGGTATTTCTTTATAGTTATAGCGACGGATAAATGGTTTGCTTAGCGAGTTATGATGCGTCTGTTGACATTTTTCTCAAAATGTACGAAATCAAAATTTCACAGACATTATTACGTGCAAGACTGCTTTTGCATCTCAAAATCTCATCGGAATCGATAATATCATTTTGACGTTCATGTATACATCCATCCCTACGTAACTACTGTATCTGAGAAAGGGGTGCTGTAACGGTCACAATATGTCGGCCCAAGTGAAGGTAGATCGATGACAACAGTTGGACGCCAGAATGATCTTCGCGACATACATTTGTTATGAGTAGGATGATACAATAACGAAACAAAATTCAACCTTATACAAAATAAAATATATTACGTATAAACATTGTGACAGCGCCCTTTTTGATGATATCAAATAACAATTATTCAATTTTCTCCTTCAGGTTCGTAAAGCGTTAAGGGAGGAATTTTAATTTAAAGTTTTAATTAGCATCTCTGTTCAGACATTTTTTCATTCTATCATTTAGAAAAGTGAAGCATCTATGAACTCAGTACTCTTTGCGCAAAATAAGTAACATGTCTTAAATAATGAGCATCTGTGAACAACCACGCCTCATTTATTGATTATTCTTGCACCACGAGGAGGCGCTTCTCGCCAAAAATTACGCAACCGTCACGACGTCTAGCCGTCCGATTGGCGCATCAACCGCGCTAGCAGCGCGTGTGTATCACAAACGAGCAAAGCCATATTGGCTCCGCACTCGTCGCCAGCAACGAACGGAGAGCCACTTGCTCTAGAAAAGACACACTCGTCGCTGAAGACTGACGCAGTCAAGCAGTGGCAGTCAGCGACACACTAGTCGCCAGCAGGCTCCCTCCATGGTCATCACATTCGCCTGCAGACAGTCACTGGCCAGCACTCGTCTTGCTCTCTACAGAGCAGTCGGATTACCTCCACTCTACAAATGGCTGGGCAAGCAGGACAGTCACTCACTCGCCTCATCATCACGCCGCAGCGTGGCAGCCGCTCCATGTCGACTCTCGCTGCGGAGCGACATCATTCTTATCTGGCGCCATGCCAGACGGCTCCACGCCACGCCATGTCGGCTCGCTGCGAACGCATCATCACTCAACATCGACCACACGCCATACAAGCTGAATTTAAGGAACGGATCATCTCATCTCTTCTCATCACAGAATTACGGAAATTCAGCTTTGTATCTTCATAATTTTATCCATTTTCATATTGCAAGTCATATTAAATTCTTTGTCGGCAACCAGTATTAATTCACCTTATCTACCTTCCTCATTCTCTAATTTATGTTAACATTTGGTCCTTTGTACCTCATTATCCTTGTGCAAGTATTTTCATGCAAAATGTCTGCACAATCTCGTTTCCGTTTTTTATCGCGTTTTATGCCCAATATTCTTTTGAAATAAAATTTCCCTTCGGTCGCACAAACACACATTAAGTAGGCCATTGAGGTTATACCAAACAAATTGTTATTAATTACATTTGCGGCAGTTTCTAGTATCCGTCGAATAAAGTTACACTGACAAATATTCTATGCATGAAAAAGTATAGTACGTTTTTATAATTATCATTGTATAAAAAAGAGCCATAGCCCATTGATCAATTACTTAAGACCGTGCATTGTATTCAAGATAAACATAGTGCACCACAACACACTTCAAACATATCAAGATGGGCTCCTTTCTGGTGTGGTTTTGTCTAACCGTGCTTTCGGCTTGCAGTTAGTTGTCTGCAGTGAGTGTACCTCGTTCTCTAGTCCGGTCGTGGTATTACCAAGATTTCCATACTCTGTAATTAACCTATGGGTTGAATATGACTGACAACTTGAATGTCAATATTTTGAGTTTACTACCTCTAGTCACTCGAGTGCCAGTGCGTATTCGCTTAAACCCATAGGAGGGAAGGAGCGTGTCTATGATGGACATTCATGACAAACTTACTTTCGCACAAGTCACGATGTCTCGTACCAACAAAAAACCTCTTGCTGTGCTCTCACTTATGCATCTTCCGCGGATTGCGGCCTACTGTTCAATATCTCGTGGGTAACGAACTTTGGTACGACACCACTCGTCCAATTGATTCCTTTCGATCCTCGACATCCCTAAATCGACTGACCTCACTCAAGGTGACACTAATGGTGGGGATTTCCAGTCACAACCAGAAAAGTTGACTGTAGTCAACTCTTGGCTGACTGTAGTCAACTTCGCTCTGAAACGCGAATAGAATACAAAAGTGGTGCAGACGTCGACTTCTGGGTTCGCGCATGCGCGTTAGGTTACTGAAATGCTTTTTGTGAGGTAAACAGTCACAAAATGCTTAATAAACAATGAATTACAAGGCGATTCTTCTAATTAGAATTTTCTGACGACTCAATTGTCATCCTCAACTCGATGCGATTCTTCTGAGTCTTCGTGATACTATCGATTATTCAGACTGCGCTCAACTCTCCTCCTCAGCGAAGTCAAGCGAAGTTGACTACAGTCATATTTTTTCATGAATGGAATGCTTGCAAAGTTGGTTGTAGTCGACTACATTCAGCAGTTGGCGTATCTGGAAAGTCCCATGTATAAATGCATTTCATCGACTTTTCTTTCGTTAAACATGAACGTCGGAACCCTATCTTTAGTTCCATAGTAATAAGATCAACAATAGCGTACGCTTAATATCCTTGTCATTTATTTTCATAATAATTCCACCAAAAATTCTCGTTGTCACTGCTGAAATATAGCTATAATTCAAGATGTCCATAACTTAAATGAGTGACTCCTCTCAATAGCTATCGTAACTTTTCACAAACCTACATGGGTATGAATACATTTTATTCTCAAGTAAAAATATGAAATGTATAATGTTTATTAAAGAAAACAACAATTTTTCAAACGAAGTGTTCCAAATCACGTGAAAAAACCTGCTAAACGTAATTTTTACACGTGATCATCGGTCACTATTTGTGACGTCACATGGACACTGAGCAGGCCTTTTCCTAGTAGACCAGGCTACGGGAAATCTTCTCAACGATAAAGCCCGAAAAAGATTAAAAAGGTAGGGACTAGTTGCATCGTGTATATTACGAAAATCTAAGACCCCCACGTTTTTTGAAGGGTCGTGGAGGTGGTCAATCTTTTGCAATAAGACCTCAAAGTGCAAAATTTGCGATTTTTCATGTTATAATAATAAATTTATTGTCAAAAAAGCTGCACAAACTGCGTATGACCACGTGGAGGACAATAAAGTAATTTACTCTCCGGAAGCAAGGGAAGGACCATCCCATCAATTCCGATCAAGGGCCCTAAGGCAGAGGCGGATTCAAAAAATTCAGCAAAAATTCATAGATAAGATAAAAAGTTAGCTGAGAGTTATAATACCAATAGAATGTCAATATCTTTGTAATTTAACGCAAAAAATTTACATGTACAAATTATTATCGAACTATAGATTATTCTGAGTATAGTGTTTAAAAATCATAAGAATTGAAATAACACTAAATTCACGATTTATTGTTACAATAAATACGCTCCTAGACAAAGACTAGAGAACCTGTATAAGAAATCGGCCTCTACTCGAAGGAAAACCGGAGAAAAACCCGGACCATAATGGGGCTACAGAATTAATGTACACAACCGTGCCAAAGTGGAGTACATACAAAATTTATTAATATGAGCCATAAGAGAACACAATCATGCAAGAAAATAGTTTTTGAAATTGTTATAAGTTATTTAAAAAGTACTACAGCAATGGCGTGATAAAATACAAGACGTATTTAACTTTTATTAAAATAAATAAATTCTTTTACAGTGTAGGAGCACTGGTGCAGGAGGTAGTTTTTAACCGCGGATTTGAAGATATTGAATTTCATAATGTCTTTTATATTCTTGGGCAGGGAATTATATAGAAAGACTCCCGAATGATATGGTCCTTTTTGGCAGAGAGAGGTTGATACTCTAGGGCGATGAATATTATTCCTATTGCGAGTATTGTGTTCGTGAACGAGACTGTTTTGTATGGAACAAGGGTGGCACTTCAGCAATTCGGTCTTAACAAACACGACCGTTTCATAAATATAAATGCAGGGAATTGTTAACATATTTAATTCCTTAAATAAGTTTTACAAGAGTTTCGGGGGTGAGATTTACAAATTATCCGAACTAATTTCTTGTGAATTCTGAAAGTTTGAATACTCTGACAGGAATTGCCCCAGAAGACAATGCTGTAATGTAAATGAGAGTAAACTTTTGCAAAATATACGCAATGAGAAATACGTGGACTAACTACGTTAACTAAGATTCGGAATGCGTAACAAAATTTGCTTAATTTGAAATTAAGATTATCAAAGTTGTAATTCCATTTGTGATTGTCTTGAATATGGAGACATAAGAACTTTGTATTAGTAACAGTTTTTAATTGTGTTCCGTTTAACGAAAGAGAAACCTGGGGTAAAGATTTTGTGATGCTATTGTGAAATGACATAGACACTGTTTTATCAGTGTTTACAATGAGACGATTTGCATGGAACCTGGCCGAGAGGTTAGACAAAACTTTGTGAGCGTTTGCGTGTTTACACAGTAAATTAATGTCACCAGGAAAAAGAATCATTTTGCAATCTGATGTGAATGATGACATGTTCACATAGAATAAAAAGAGTATAGGACCGAGAATTGAACCTTGGGGTACTCCGCAAGTAAGTGGCTTTGTCTTTGAAAGACAACGCTCAAGTATTTTATTTTTAGTATAGGATATTTCGACCTGTTGATATCTATCTTTTAAATAAGAAGATAGCTATTGATGAGGAAGTCCACGAATGTCTAAAGAATACAATTTGGAAAGGAGAATTCCGTGATCGATGACATCGAATGCTTTGGATAAGTTTAGAAAAACACCCTGAGGGTTTTCTCCACGGTCAAGAGATGTGGTAACATCGTTTAAGAAAGAGAATATGGCGCTTGTAGTGGAAAAGGATTTCCTAAAACCGTGTTGATCGTCAGAAAGAATGTTATTTTTTGATTTAAAATGTTTTTTATCTTGAGATTTAGATATTGATTCTAGATTAAAAGTTAAATAAGCGAGTTATTGGTCTTAATGGAACCTATAAAATGTGACGTTGTGAGTTAAAATTCGTTTATTAGTTTCCACAAATTTTTGTTTTCTACCAATAAATATAGCAAAAGCAAAACATTTCAATTTTGATAATTTTGAAGGATATCCCTAGTAATAACAAATATATCGATGGGAGATGAAAGTTAATTAGTTGCTGAGATATGTTGAATTACTTATCCTGACGTTTTTGTGAACAATTGTCGTACGACGCCAAAAATGGTTCTTCTGACCTAAACTAAAGTAGAAATCTTTGGTAAAACCTTATAGTTTGTCCCCTTTTAATTTAGAAAGGATCAGTTAATAATAACAGCCCTATTTTTAGTGTCAAAGAGGGACATTTTTTCGGCACTAAACAATCGCTATTTGTTTTTAAGCTGTTTTTAAGCAGTTAAGTTTTTTTTAAACAACTTTAAATGTGGTATTTTAACAGTTTTATGTGTGGTTTTGCAGATATAGAAGAACAAAATATACCACGAGAAATAGAAGTTGAGTTACCCATTTTTCAAAAATCACTGAAGTTTCCTTTTGAAACCATAAAAACGAAAACAAAAAAGATTTGGTTTTTGCGATAACTATGGTTAGAAAACAAAATGGTGGTTTTTGAGTTTTTTTGCAATAATTAATAAACTGATTTTAATTTACTACGTCTCATTTTATCGATTTTATAAAGACCAATAACTAGTTTATTTAACTTTTTGTCTACGATAATTTCTGTGGCACAATAAAAAAAATCAAAAATATCTTTTTATGCGCTTTCAGGGTTTATTGCAAAAAATGATCACATCTACTGTTCTTCAAAGTACGTGGGAGGTTTTCCATTTTCGTGATTTACACAATACAACTACTCCGTGCCTTCTTAAACATTTTCGGACTTTTGCGACCCATTGCCAGGCCTATAGTGCGGCCAACTTATGACCCACCGTCCTCTCTCGACCCCGCACTGATACTGTGGTTTTCACGTCAGTCGTACGGGTCACATCGTAATTGGATGCAGATGTCAGTGAGATGACGGTGTTCTTTACGTTCTCCGCACATTCTACAAAGACCGCGGAGCTGTTTGTACACGCTCTGACAACAAAATCCTGTGTTACGACGAAAACACACTTTTCGTTACTTTATATAGAATTATTATTTGCTTGTAGTACTAGATAGAGCTTATTTATGATAAATGAGCTTCTTTAAGAAGAGTGTCATTTTATTTCCTTATGTCAAGACATCCTTATACAGTGATTTAATAAGAAATCATTCACTTTAATTTTCTCCTGGATGAATAAAGGTAGGTACTGTTTCCACTATGATAATTTGTGACACGAGGCGAGTAATTAAACGTATTTAAATGATTTGCTACATTTTAGCAGCATAAATATTTAACATTTTTATTGGTTGTCTAAATTGAAACTGCGTATTGTTTTTACCGCTATTTTAGTGCCCAAGAAAAGACAAACAATATATAACTGGACTAAGAATTTAATTTAATTTATAAAAATTATATTTACCGAACACAGAAACATATTAATGAAGTAAATACAGAATCAAGTATTCTTGTAACGTCATTTACTTATTCCATTCATTACATAACCTGTACATGATAGTAGTTCTTTGCATAACATTAATTACCTAATTATGCCAAAATAATGAAAGGTTCATATTATTTCTATTATAGAAATTTAAGACTACAACACTAAAATTGCAAAATAACACGTTAAGTTAATTAATTAGACGTACATGACGTGTTTTAATAATGATGAGAAGAGTACAAAATACAAGAGGATAGAAAGGATATAGATAATATTGGGAGAGGGAGTTAAAATCATACATGTAGTACTCTCATATTTCAATTTTCATTTTCAAAACACTGTTAGACTGAAACAAATTATAAAAAGGTTTGTATTCAGATTTGTGTTGATATTCCAGTTGTCTATGTTATGATATGTAAATTAAGTATAATTGTACTGAGATATCGGGATATTGAGAAAAAGTAAATTTATTTATTTATTTATACATGGTTTACAAATCCTTTTTATAGAATTGTCGCCAACACGCCTCGACCAACTCAATAATTTTATAGCGAGAAATTTTGCTTTTTCGGAGAGGGAAGTAAACTTACTTGATTTACCATACCAACCGGAAATTGTATTCCAATTTTTTAGCGGAATAATGCAAATTTGGAGAATTACGTTATACTCTTACCTAATACAAGGTAGTTCAAAGTTTTAAAAAATAGTAGTCATTCCAGGAATAGTGAACAAATATGAAGTTTGCTCAAATTATTGTGGAGACCTCATCTCTTCCCTTTCTGCTTTCTCCTCTAGATACGAAAATGTGTTTCTCATTTTCAAACGTCTTTTCTCTCGTCATACGAGTTATGTGTAGGTGTAATTAAATAGGAATTCAACGTGTAGGAAATTCATTTCTGGTTGGAAATTCAGAATTGACGAGGGTCTGTTCAAATTCCACTAAAAATTGATTTTTTTCTTCCGGTTATTGGATTGTATTACTAGAAAAATATCGAAAGTCACCAATCCTGTTCACCAATATTATTATTTTGTTAAAATACACTCCATTCCTCGCGATTCTGATAAAAGAAGAGTCAATATGTACACACGGCTTCTTTAATTTTGGCTTTAGCTTTTTTTTGAGTTCGCAACAGAGAATTTCGAAGAGCAGCTATATTTCCTAGGAATTTAAATGATTCATTAGCACTGTTCTTCTGTTTTCTGAAAAATCGTTCGTGTTGGAAATAGCTCGATTTGAACAATAGTTAGAGCGCAGTTGTTTCTTCTGGACGCCCCTGTTTCCAGCGATGGGACTTCCGTGGGGAAGCGGAGCTGACCTGTCTGGTCGCACAGACGACGAGTGGGAGAACGATTCGTGAGATGGGGAATGGGGGAGGGGGAAGACTCGCGCGACGGTGCGTAAAGGAGAGATGATCGATTTCCTGTCGAGGTCTTGCGAGTTTGCAGCCATTGTGTGGCGGCGGGCGGCCGGTTGCATATTTTACATAGTACAGTGAGCGACTCTGTTGAATCCATTCAAGTGCTGGAGCGTTCTTTTCTGCATCGTTCATGCTTTTGTGATTCGCTTCCGAGGTTGTGTTGTCAGGACGGTGGCTGACATCAAGGGATTTTGAATGAACAAAATCCGATGCGTGTTTATTAATGTACCTTATTCATGCTCTAGTTAGAAAATATGGAAATATGATTCATGTTTCATGAAAAATGAAGTAGTATGAATATGAGTATTTTAGAGCTGTTTTTATGTTATAAAACATATTGGGACAGGGCTAAGACGTATATATACTACATTGGCATGGGAGAAAAAAATAAAGAGCCAGCTAATTTTTAGAATTAATAATACTTTATCTAAAATGTTATGGAACGAAATATTTATGATATATGGAATATCTATGAAATATTTATGATATAATACGTATATTGATACTGTTGCTGATGCAATGTTTCAGTTTAAATAAATACTGTAAATCCAATTTCTAAGAGAATTTGCGTATGATTTCTTTTCATGGAGTGTTGAGGCTGAGGAAAGAAGACTCAGAAACAAAAGGAGAATTTAAATACACATTTCAGTCATTCAAATAAACATGAGATGAAGTTTGAACACACAGTTTAATTGAAATATCGTCAATTTTTTATCTGGATATGTAAATTGAACTCTCGATAATCTCATAAGTAGCAATGTAACATTTCTCAAATTGTTGTTCGTCGGCCCTACGGTCTTCTTAGATTGAACTAAAGGTATATCCATCGCTACGCTAAAATACACACACAAAAAAAGAATGTTCCAAATGATAGTTAGAACCATTCCCTACCCAATAGCGATCGATTTTTATACCCTTACTAAACAAAACTAATGCTTTTCCTTTAAATAACTATGAGCTTATATGGAGAAACTTTCGTGGAATTATGTTTTTTTGATTCCTTACACAAGTATCGGCTTAACATGGCTTAAAAACCTGCTAAAACATACGAAATGGAAATAGGAATGACGTTACGATTTTCTTACCTTGCAAGTCAATTACAAGAATAATTCTCCTAAAACTGTGGAAAATACTGTTCTAATGGAAATCGCAGCCGAATCACGAGCCTGAAGACAATGAGACTCTTGCAAAAGAAAGAATCAAACGACAGTATACATTTATCATCGTTTTAAAATCACAAAATAATCATCTTCATCCAACAACAAAAATTAGTAGAGCGGATTACTAATTAATGATAACTCTTTAGTGAATATTTGTTATAAACGAATGATATATTGACAAGCACGTCATAAAATTTACTATAAATATATTTTTTATTATTTATTAACTGCGTTACTATCACAGCTTTCGTATCTTTTTTCCTCCTAGAATCATTAGAGAAAAGAGAAAAATAATTATTCTTACTTTATACATAATTAACTTCTTCATCATATCTGAAGTTACGTTTGACGAAGTGGAAAGACTGATTAAGGTGTCTCAGCCATGTTATTTTAAAAATTGTCTCAGATTTTCGAAAACCATCAACTAATTAAGTGCACTCCACAGTGAAATATGTGCTTTCCTGATTGCGACGCAAGGGCTGTTTATCGATTCGTGGAGCCTATACGTAAACTAATGAATCAATGAAATTCAATTTGTCATGGAGGACAGGTAGAAACTTGTTGACCGAAACCAATAAATGCACTCCAAGAATAACACTTAAAAGTATTAACGTACATCAAATCACCTTTTCTATATCGCAAAGAGTGAAAAAAGTTGAAAACACTTTTCCGATGTCATGATTTGAGAAAATATTTAATTTTTTTGCTCGGTAATGGTGTTTCACCATCTCCAATTTGTAGGATTAGAAATTGGATTCGATCAAAAAATTCAAAAGATTCCAAAAATAACTAAAATTTAGAGAACACCACATTTTGGATTACTTTAGTCGTATTCCTAATTGTTCAAAAAAGAGAGAAAAATGAAATAGAGATGTTAATACCATATTATACTTCTTTTATTAATGTGGTAGTTAGTTATGTTGAGGATCCAATTGATATTATTCATAATAAGAGTAAGTCTGATCGTGTACACTTAAAAATAATATAGCAAGTATTGTTAACCACGAGTAACTATACAAAACGAGAGATAATTTTGATTCTGCGACCTATCCAATGCACTTCTTTGCCTTATTATGTACTGTTAAGGCACAAAATTATGTATTTTAATATCTGTTACGATACGGGAAAATATTATGAGACTAACCAACAAATATAAGGCTCCTACATAAATCTAAATTTTATGGAATTCTAAAGTAATGGAAAACGACAGGCAGGTACTAAAATCGAACAACTGGATGAAAGCCATGTGGAATATTGTTAAAAATTACACGGCAACTTCTGAAAATCGCGAAGAAAATGTTTCTCTACTAAACGATGCCAAAATCGTATCAAATCCTCAGGACATCGCAAATTTGTTTAATTGTTACATCTCAGAAGTAGGTAAAATAACGAACTCAATATATCCAAATCAATGTCCTCCTATTATATCCACCCACGTACCCAATTCTATGTTCACTTCCGAAACTAACGCCAGTGAAGTTATGAGAATCATCAGCTCATTAAAAATAATTTCAACAGGCATAGATGATATACCTGAGTTTATTGTTAAATATTCGTCCCACGCTATATTAAATCCGCTCATAAATATTTTTAATAGTTCTTTATCGGAAGGGGTGTTTCCTAAAATATTTAAGAGAGCTAAAGTGAAACCTTTACTCAAGAAAGGAAACAAACCTAATATTGGAAATTACCGACCAATATCTCTACTACCCACTTTCTCAAAAATCCTAGAAAAATTGTTCTATGAGCGTCATCTAGATTTTTTATCAAAAATAACATTCTCTCTGACAATAACACGGTTTTAGGAAATCCTTTTCCACTACAAGCGCCATATTTTCCTTCTTAAACGATGTTACCACATCTCTAGACAGTGGAGAAAATCCTCAGGGTGTTTTTCTTGACTTATCCAAAGCATTCGATGTCATCGATCACGGAATTCTCCTTTCCAAATTGCATTCTTTATACATTCGTGGACTTCCACATCAATGGCTATCTTCTTACTTAAAAGACAGATATCAACAGGTCGAAATATCCTATACTAAAACTAAAGTAGTTCAACACTGTCTTTCAGAGACAAAGCCACTTACTTGCGGAGTACCCCAAGGTTCAATTCTCGGTTCTACTCTTTTTATTGTATGTGAATGACAGGAGATTATTGAGGTAAGGTCATATGTTGCAATCAAATCACATTTTACTAGCGAACGCAAAATGTGAATCGATTGCAACAGATGGCCTTAACTGAATCTCCTGTATACAGTGTATTTTAAGGGTCAAGAACAAACATGGTACGGATAATATAGTTCATTTTTGTATGCAGTGTTTATTATTTTGAGAGAACGAAATTTTGAGGGCAACATTTTTGCAATTGAGAAAGGAATCTGGAGGAATTTTGAATAAAATAATTCACTAACTCTCAATTTTTCAGTTCTTCTCATCGTCTTAACTTCTTGTTTATATAAATACTTTTACAGCAATGGAATTGCGAATGTACGAACTATTATTATACTTGTAAAAAAATACAGAATGCTTTCTTAACTAAATTTTTTTGCACCTAAAATATATCTAGATTATACACAAATTCTTTTTCCCACGTTTTAATATATTTTATATTGTCAACAATATTAACACCTGTACAACTATAGGAATGCCACGTATTGCATTATTAAACAAGAAAACGTCCCTTACTAACTCTTTTTATTATTTCTTTCATAAAAGTGAATAAAAAATTCTTTTTCAGAAATCATCTACATGACGTTATGATCATTTCACACTACGCGACCGGTCTCAGGGATACATATCGGTGACTCGTCGCTAGGTCGTTTCCTTCTAGAGCCTTTTTTCGGAGCCACGACACTGATGTGATTTTTTCAATGTCATTACATTGCACAAGGAATTTGAATTGACGCAAATGGGCGCTAGGGGCATGAGGAACCTATCACAGCTCCCGATCTGGTGGGAAACAGTGGAAATGCTTCAATCCAAAGATAATATGACTTGATAACCAATTAGGCGTGTTAACCCCGGTAATGGCTATGTGCTGAGAAACAGGATTAAGGAGATCAATAAATAAAATCCAAAAGAAATGACTTGATATCTGTCGTGAAGGTGTCCATCTTGGAATGTATGTCAACACATAATATCTAGATTAAGAATGCGGATCAGAGAGTGGAACGAGGTTACGAGGCCATGACGTCAGAGTCAAGGGTATATAGGCAAAGAGCCATCGGGAAGTCGCTCTCGCCAACTGACGCTCCACGCCCGACCATCGCCATGACTACTCTCCGCGGACGCTGCTACGAGAGGAACCCGGGACCCGAGGCGAACCATCGACGCTGCCACCTCCAGCGGCACTTCCGTCATGACTGTTCGGGTCCCTCTTCTGCTCTCTGCTTCTCGCTCTATGTATTATCTGAGTAAGTAAATCTATCATCTCACAGACCGCGTTTCCTTGGCTCAGGCCGAACGCCTCCACCCCCAACAATCTTTCTTTCCCACTCCGCCAACTATGCGCGTCGTCACACTCCCCGACAATCGCCAACCTGAAGGGAGCTGTAGACATCGCAACATATCGCACACTCCGCTTATCTGACTACTCATATTTCATTTTGTCTCAGTGACACGTCACTCTAGTGGGCGACTCGAGAGAATGGTTGCGCTAGTGGGTTACTCGAGTCTCTGTGTGAAAAAGTATCGGGGAGACCCCGTTTAGGAGTGACGTATCACCGAGACTTGTCACGGAGACCGGTCGCCTAGGGTGAAAGGGTACTAAAATAATTTGATTGTAGTGGGTTCCTAAATATTTCAGCTACCTTGTATCTTCCGTTCATCAATCAATTTTAATTAGGGTATCGATGACTAAATATTTGTAAATAATACTCAATAAATTAAAACTCCTAAAATATGACGAGACTGAAAGTTCTGAAGGAGTTCAAGTGTGATTGATATTTCTCGTACTAGAGTATCGTCTGTTGTGGCATAAACTCATTTTAATTTTAATATTAAAATACAGTGACCGCAATTTGGGAGGGTGAGAAAGAACGGTGACTCCTCCCATTTTTTGTGAAAACCGCATTTTTCTTCCGTTTTAACCATCTAAAACTAGAAATTATGAAAATTATAATTTACACATCTTGTTTTCTTAACAGAGATGTAAAGAAGGATAGCAGCAGTTTGTTTACCTTCCTCCCCATACCCACCGGTACTTTTCGTTACACATATTCTTTCCCACACCTACTGATGTGTATAAAACATTATTAATAAAGTTCATAGAAATATAAGAAGACAGATAAAATATATAATAGACACAAACATTTGCTTGTAATTATCTCTTTAAGTCTAATGTGTTTCTCATTTACTCAAGGACATAGTTCGATCACATCTGCTATGGCGGCAACAGAGGGAAGATTTGCCGACAGCAGCCTTGCACGTCACCCACCATCCAACACGCTCTCTCTAATTTCGGGATTAAAATTATACGTCCTTCTTTGGGAGCGTGATGCCCGCACAGGAAGGTCCCGGAACAGTGTCTACGGGAGAGAGGGGACGAGTGAACCGGTGCAATTAGGTCGATATACCCTGACCTCCTGCTCCTACATCCAAACGCTTCTCATTTGCATGACCCCGCACAGCGTTGTGGCTGAAATGCTCGTTTACAAGCTTCGTCCTGGATCATCATTTTGTATTAATCATCCGGGAAAGAGTTAGAGCTTCAGGGGTTGAAGAGAACTGGATCCGGAATGTTGGAAATGGTGTGAGTGGTGAAAATACGAGAATCTCTTAACGATGATTCATATTAACAAGTGTTATTTTCAGAGAAAGTCAAGAGATATAGTGAACTACGGGAATAAAGATTTGAAAAGTTATATTAGTGTCTTAAAAACATTTTAGAATCTAATTGTGTTTTCTAGGTAGATCGATATATTGTTTTTAAATCATTACTAAACACTATTAAAATTGTAATGACTATTTTAGAATAAGTTCTGAAATATTTATTCATTAACAAGTAACCAATGTAAACTGGAATATACTAGTACCACTAACAAGAGCTCTATATAGTTACCCTGAAGTAATCTATCCTTAACAGCCCTGTAAGCAATTGAAAACACAAGTACAGAACATCAATGTAATTTTTCATTGGTTCTAAATATTAAAATGAGATAAAGTTTGTTTCTGGATTTTTGTTTTGAAATCTGATGTCGACGGTTTGTTATCGGAATAACTGTTATCGGAATGCAATTTGTTTACTGGGAAAATTATTGTAACTTTAAAAGGTTTTAAATATTTACTTTTTGAAATGTCATTGAAATGTTGTAAAACAATATTGATTTAGATTTCTTTAATCAAATTATAAGCCATCCAATATTTTTTGCTTATTATCACAAAATGCAATATGATACTTCATTCGTTAAAAATATTTATTCATTAAGCCACCCAAGTTAATAAAGAACAAAAATTTCGCCATCACACATTTTATCATTTAATTATTTTTCCCTCATTTACGAAGATTATTTTATTAAGTTCTACATAGCAGGCGAAAGCTCGAAATTCACCTCCTTCTTCGTACTTAATACCTTTATTAGTTGCTTTTAAATTTTATAATGTGAATGATATAAAATATTTGCGAACTCCATGGTGAGGAACACGAAGTCTTCCATCACCAAAAGCAGACTTTAGAGCGTTGAAAGAAACGTCTCGTGAACGGCGTTCATTTTAAAATATTATAATCCATCAGCAAAAGCAGACTTTACAGCGTTGAAAGAAACGTCTCGTGGACAGCGTTCATTCTAAAATATTCTAATTTATTTATGTTATATTACCATAAATTGTATTCTTAATTCGATATAATATGCTATTCAACAATATCCTTCGTTAGAATATACAGATTAAAATAAAATGTAATCTCTGCTCTGCTCCTGCGACTGGAGCATTTCTCGAGAACAAAATCACTGTTTTATTATCACACATTTTAATAAAACTTTGTTTCCTTATTGCACTTATGACCCTATGAACTTATAAGCACTGTTGTACCTTCTTTAAAATATCGTTTTGTAAGACATGGATTAAGAAATCTTACAGCGTGTACGTAGTATATTCGTACGAACACATATACAGACCCTCCGGCGGCTCAGGTGTTAGCGTTGTTGGTCATCACCAAGCCATCCCGGGTTCAAATTCCAGTGGAGCCAGAAATTTTTTAAATAGCTTTTCGCATTAATATTCCAGTTCATATAGCTGTGACTAGTGAAAAGCGAACCTTCCTTCCCCTATTCAGCTCCTCCTAGTATCAATAACTATATCTACTAATTACTTCTCCTAACCCCTCCACGTGGGCCAAGTTGTTGGTAAACCCAGCTAACCGGCCCACCTACTAATTATAGCCTACCATCCAACTTCTACCTCCTATTGCTCCAAGTAGATATGCTATATTCCCCATTTACAAATAAGAAAAAATCATTACTGAAGATTATTATATTATATTATATTATATTATATTATATTATATTATATTATATTATATTATATTATATTATATTATATTATATTATATTATATTATATTATATTATATTATATTATATTATATTATATTATATTATATTATATTATATTATATTATATTATATTATATTATATTATATTATATTATATTATATTATATTATATTATATAATATTTCAAACAATAATGCAAACGTTCATTGAAATTTTATCAATGAAAAGAAAGAAATTAAATCCATGTTCTTCAATCTGACATTTAATTTTTCCTGATGTCTTTAGCATTGATGTAACTAAGCTGATGTAATACATGACGCTATACTGATGTATTATCCTGGCTCTATGAAGAGCAAAAGGGACCGCGGTCACCCGTTCCTCTCTCGTAGTGTACCCTACAATAGTCCTCCTTGAAATTTCCAAGTGGGGTATGGTAGGCGCAACTGTCTGCTGGTCTGCGGTGAGGCCGTGTGCGCTGGCCATGCTCCCGACCGATTGCTCCGTACAATGCTGAATCCGTTAGCAGTGCGGTCTCCCTCTGGACTACGCTCGCCTCGGTCGCTTGCCGCCCAACAATGACCGGCGGGCGCAAACAATTGCCGTTCGGGGGAGTGCCCGTGAGCTTCAGGCAGGTGTTCGATTGTTCCCGTGTCTTGAGGCAATAGAGGTTATTCGCTCTATTTAACGGGATTGTTCAATTTAGGACGTTTCTCAGATTGGCACTGGACACTTGATATCCATTATCTTGATAGATGACTCGCAAAGATGATATAAGTATTTCATAGGTATTTTACGAGAAATGTGTTACATAAAAGTAAAATAAGTCGAATTATGTCTATTTCAATTAAAGGTTACCATGCCTTAATTCTGTTTATGCAAAAATTGACGATATAATTTTTTATATTTTGCTACAATAGCGTAGCTAATATTGATATATGGTAATAAACAACTAATTTAACAAAATATATTGCACAATGACTTATTTTGTTTGTATAATCAACTCTTTTATGAAATTTATTGGTGATTGATGAGTCATCAATTAATCACATTTAATTTAATTTTATTTATTTTTATTTGATATCTTTTGACGATGGAATAAAATTTTGACGATGGAACATGAGGCCCGCTCTTCCCCCTGACCATTTGACTTCGGGAGAGGGAATTGGGAATGAGAGATATTGGGTTGCCAGGGAACTTCCGAACCGACATTTGTCTGGAGTAGGTGAGGGAAACCCCAGCTGAAAACCTCGCCCAGTTCGGCCGAGCAGGGTTTGAACCTATGCTCTACCGCTCAGCGGGATCGTGGAAACGAAGACCCTATCACTAGACCATCACTGTCGGTTTGACTCCATAAAGTATTAGAGAGTGGTCATTCTCGAAGAGAAGCCTTCTTCGCTTAAAGTACGATTCAGAACCACTTTAAAAGTAAGTTTCTTAACCATTACCCAAATAGTAAAATGAATATCATACACTCACTAAAATCACGACACTCCCTTCAATACAGGTTTTTCGTAGTTAAAAAATAAGAAATTCGTAATTACTGACTGAAATAGTACTTCACGTATTATTATAACGACAACATGATGACTACGGTGAAGAGCCGCAGATGGAACTCAGCATATCCTACTCTAACTGCGCGGGTGCTGTCTGCTACACCACCTATTCGCCATGCACTGCTGTACAAACTTACGAATACTCGTACACAAAAGAAGTTAAATTTAAATACGAGAATAGAAAATTGGTTTTATCCGGCGAGAAATACTTTTGGAACACACAATGATGAACTAATAGCAACCAAAGAGATAATGATTTCTCTTTGAACAACGACTAAGTGAAATAAGGGATATATTCAAAAGCGCAACATAAAAAATGGTAAAGTATTACGCTCTTCTCCCTGCGCTAGAGATGGGCACTTCCAGTAAGAGAAGCAGGACGTAGTAAATACAAGAAAAAACTAAGAGAGAATTAAAGAAAAGAAGAGGAACAGTATCCACATAATTACTCTACTGAAGATGTGGATAACATGTAACGTTTCTTCATGTTCTGATTGTTACAGTAAAATAATAATAATAATAATAAATTTATTGTCAAAAAAACAGTCAAACTGCGTATGACCACGTGGAGGACAATAAACTAATTTACTCTCTGGAAGCAAGCAATCCAATAAAATCCATTAACTGTTGTCGTACACCATTCCCATCCCAGCTTGATTTCTAGAAGATTTGGGATACATTCCCGGGTGGCACTCAGTAGGTCCCAGGTTCGATTCCAAACTCGTCATTTTCCTCTGGCTATAGTTGTGATATCTTCTTCTCGTGTAGGTACACGGAAGAAACGCAAACATATATCTTTGTTTCTGTTATAATTTTAAAAAGTCTAAATGATATGTTTTCTGCCACAGTAATTTCCGTTGTAATCTTGTTCTTAATATAAAATTTTTAAATTTGAACTTTTTGAATATTGAGACATAGATGAAAAAGGGAGGGTGCCCCGTCCATGCGTTTTGCGAAATACCGTACAAAAGGGTGTCTACACCCAAAATTTGTAGGTTAGAACGAATTAAAAAACATACTTTTGAAATTTGGACGGGGCACCGTCACATATTTAAGTCATACAAATTTCTGATCTTGAAATATTATTTTAGGAGTCGCTTTAAAATAGTGAGTTTTTAAGACTTTAATGCTTAGTAACATACCTTAAAATATATTTTTTAACCTGAAATTTAATTTAAGTGTTTTTTGAGATTTAAAACAAAATGTGAGGGTACTCTGTCCAGATTTCAAAAGTTTTTTGAAGAACCACTTTTTTGTTAAACTGGCACGAAGGAATTGAAGTACTTGAGCTACGCGTCGAGCGAGGTGACTTCGGAACCGAGTTCATTCTTTCATTTAGAAATGTTCATCTAACGGCCAAGTGCGATCTGATCTGTGCCCACCCGCATTAACGAATTTCTTAAATTGATTTGAAGTGAGAAAGTTTATTAACGATAGGTTCGGTATTGAATCCAGCTATACTATCAAATACATTTTCAGTTTAAAATATCAATTTACAAATTCTTAATATTATTCACTGAATGTATGAATATTTATTTAAAGCAAAATTGTTGACATTTGTAAATAATATTCAGTCTACAACAATGATTTCTTCACAAAAAGAGGAATTTCAATGCAATTAGGGACTGAGTAGTATGTAACACGTATTCCACGGATGAAAAGATTCATGTGCCATGTTTACGTTGCACGGAAATATTGAGATCTTGGAAGATGATGTTTTTGTAATTACTCCAGTTTCCTCAGGGAGGAAATAATTCCTTAACAGCCGCAGAAGATAACTGTTTTCTGTTACCTTTCTTAATTGTCCTTATGTTTCTATAAACAACAAGTTCGGATGTGTTAACATTTCGTTTTTCATTTGTTTCATTAGAAGGCTGCTTTTAAGGCAACGCTCCTTTCGGCGTTTAGAATAATTAACAAAAACCCAACAGTCGCGCATTGTGATATCTCGTAGAGACGTAAAGATATGGACGGTGCATTAAAACTGCAGAACTCCTCCCTCAAACAAATGTTACTACAGAGTTTTGAATTGTAAAGGCGGTCCCGGAATTATCTTTCGCTTAAACAACACAGAGTCTTTAATTGCGAAATGGCAGAAGTTTTCGTACTGAAATCCTCCCGGGCGCTGGTCGCTGATGTGGCTTTTCCCTCTAATACAACATCGATTCCGGCCTGCCAGCGCCCGTACCGAAAGTTTGGAAGATATTAAGGGTAATTAAGGCGTAGAGGAAAGTTTTGATGCTTCAAAATTTGATGCGAGATCCTCTTTATCCCCGAGAAATCGAGATGCGTGTCCGGTGAGTGCGTATGGAAGTATAGGATCGCTCTGATGATTTTGGAAAGTTCTACTCATGAAAGTTGATGTCCTCAGGGGACTCAATGCGCTTGTCTCGTCGCCAAGTGTGTTGGAAAATAAATTCATTTCTTTCTGAGTTTTGCACTTTTAAGAAATTTATATTGTAATCCATGCACTATTTCGTCGCTCCTACACCTTACTCTTATTTTTGCTGTGATCTAAAGATATGATATTTGTATGATGTCGATGAGGACACTAGATAACCTCATGATCATATCGGATTGATAAATTTTGATTTTTGAAGTGTTTGAAGAAAGGTTTTGAAAATTTTGACAGAGCGTTTTAACTCATTAATTGGTTATAATTTTAAAATATAAACTAAAGAAAAAATTATCGATGTCCCAGGGGAAACTGCAACTATATTTTATTAATCTAAAATAGTAACAAATCAACTATTACAACAAGAGTTAAATTAGTAATTGTAATTTTGAGGAGCCAAGTAACTGAAATTTTCCTATGAAATTGACAAAACGACCTGTCCAATGATTTCATTTCAAGTAATACGAAATTTGACAAAACTTTGGCTTGATATAAATTTGCATATTACTTATCCTGAAACTTCTCGTGTGTTCTTTTTCGTGAAAAAGTAATTGATAGAATTAGCTAAAACCCAAAACATAGAATTAGCTAAAATGCAGCTTTGTATCGGAACGAAACATTTCAATTTTTTTCAGTAGTTTTTTATAGATTGTGAAGAATATTTCTTCTGGGGAATGAAGAGTTATCCAGTTTCATTTGCACAATTTACATATATTTACTCTGTGATGAGCATCAACATTCTAGCCGTGTGACTACAACCTGCTCATAACACTACATCAACAGCTCAGCTCTCCAGACAGTGAAACGTTTCTGACAGAAGAGAGAAGATGTATTCTCATAATAGAGAATTGTTTCCTTACAGATAACCTAAAATCTATCTTCCGTTACTGCCAAACTATATCTTTGTCTCCTGATTCGTCACCTTCAAACTCGTCTGCAGATGATTCGTTGAAAGGAGATGCTGGTTGAATATTACTATAACCTATGATTCCATATCTTTAACACCGTAGTTTTGAAATAAAAATTGTTACAATGAAATTGTTAGAGGGTCAACAACGTTGTAACGCAAAAATTTGTGTAATAAAAGAATCGATCTCATAATAATTTAAGAAACATACCTCAAGAGTTGTTTGTAGAATATTTGTTCTCAATCCAAACGGTCCAATGCTGAGGATTAAAACGGAGCAAACTCTTTTTACTCGAGGAAAATTAAGTTGAACCCCACACCGTGTGAGTGCAACAGCTCTTGGACAAAATACGCAAGTGTTCATTGCTAATAACTTTTTCAATATTACTTAAAGCTCTTAAGAAGGTTTTATGATATTACATCCTTCTCTTCGACTTTATAACACTTAGAGAAACTCTCGTAATTTACGGACTTATAAAAATCAGTTTTGAGTGCAAAGTTAAGATGGGGCACACGGAAATCAACAAATTAATGAAAGTACCTCTCGTGTCAAACAAACTTCTTTACTGTGTCCAGAGACGTGCATTATTTACGACTTGAAACGTTTGGAGTAGTAAGTTGTATTGATTTTTTACGCATTGTTTTGAATTAACGTACGTGCTATTCCCGTAGTAACCGCGTTTCCACACACAATGTTCTGCGAGGTGGGTGGGATGTCGGGAGTTTCATTCTTTCTCTTGGTCAATCTAGGTAAAGGTTTTCGGGGTCTCCCTCGTCTATCCCGGGCAAAAGGGTCGATTCGTTACTTCATATTCCCGGACAACCCATAAATTCTCTTTCCCAATCCTTAAAAATGACGAAGAGGAGTTTTGTCTCACCAAAGCTATTATAAAAAATCAGGCAGTAAGTTGACAAAGGTGAGTGTGAGAAAAAGGTGTCGAAAAATAATAAGCTAGAAAAGCACGAGGAATATTTGAATCTTCTTTGCTCTTATTATGCGAGTGACTTTATTCTCGTGAACACGAAGATGACTGATTGGAACTAATAAGGGTATAACAATACTTAAATCTACTTTTTAAAGGTTCAGTTTTATTTCTACGAATTAGCTAGTCATAAGTCATTATAGAAATGAGAACACATTCATAATAAATGTATAAATACATTCTTACATTCCTAAATAATATCATTGTGTAGAAGTTGATGTACATATGTTGTCGAATTGCAAAAATAATTGATCTTAATCTTGCAATTTCTCTTATTATGTTTTTAAGGCTTTCATTTTTTTTCCTCTCGCGAGTGTTGTATAGAAATGGAAAATAACTTACAGTCTCTTCTAGGTGTTTTAACACAATGAGTACGAGAGCCCGTTCTTGATAAACATGGAATAAAACCGAAGTCTGTAACCTTTTTTTTTTAGTATTTTAGATATTAAATGTGGCATTTACAAACACACAAGCGGCGCGCTTATTTTTACCTCTGCATAAGTTCTATATCATTGTGAAATTGCAGAGGACTGTGTTTTCGCGTGTTTTCTAGACACTCCTTTGTCGGGAGGTTTCTATAACACTCTTTTGGAATTGGGACACTTTGAGTAAAAAATGGGATTCATTGAGGGATGAGAATTTTGGGAAACACTATAATACTTTCAGATATCAGGTTGAGCTAGTCTCGAATGTATAAACTCTCTTATGTTCACTACAGAAAGAAAGAGGAAAGCGCCAAGTTCAACACTTTGCAACTACGGAATGGGTGAGGATGGCATCGTGACTTTCACAAGGGCACAAACTCACAGTAATAGTCGTTCTATTAGTTCTGTTTTGTCATCAGAACGGATGCCATACCTCTACGACGAAGGCCTACGTTCGTGTCACAGTTCTCCTGAGAGATGCAACCCGTCACACTGAGGATTGTGGGATTCGTATCCGAAACGAAACCTACCCGAATTTAGACGGTGACCCAACTAGTCATACCGAGAAATGCATTTGATTGCACCTCATCGGAGCCATGTGATGTCAACTTTTCCATGGGCGAATATCACACATTAGTCGTTAGTTGATCCAATGCTGAGGGTCTTTGTTTTTAGGAAACTTAATCCGAAGTTACTTTTTGTCATTTTCCACATTACCTTCTTGATTTTCCCGGAGAATAGCTCATTTTCCCCTGGTTTATTAGTTCGGTGCAAAGTGACGACTAGATGTCTACGGTGGGATGGTTATGAAACATATTGTCCCAACATTAAACCTATTAGATGGATGGTTTTGGATGGATTATTAACACCCGTTTCTTTTAAACCACATTAACTTCCATACTTGAACTTTCTGATGATCCGCCACTTATCTTGACAAAACTTTATAATTTTATGCACTTATTTCCTCTTAAATGTATTGATTTCTCCTGCAAATGTATTCCACAAATAATTTATCAGAATTGATTTTATCTTCACCCGCTTAATAACGCTTAATAAAACGTTTTTTAGTTTTAGAAAGTAAGTAAGAAAATATTATTTTTTATTTCTTTTAGGAGGATGTCACGATCAACTAATTTCAGCTCTACTCTTTTACGTAACCGGTGACGCGATATCTCTTTCATTGTAGTAATTCTACACAGTGAAGATGTCTCAGGTTCCATTTCCAGTTCCATATATTTTGCTTTTTTTCGAAAACTGGGTAGCAATAAATTATTCCTTTTTTCATCTAAGTAAACAAATTAAAAAAAATAAAAAATAATGCCAGGCCGGTCAGTAAAACACAAGTTCTCCAATCAAAAACCTTATATTTCTTGGAGTTGCCTTAACACGAATGCTAATGTATGAATGCCGATAAATATTCATTATGCTACCTCCCTTCTTCAATTTTTAAATTTTATTTTCGGTTTGGTGATATTTATGTATTTAACATAATGAATGAATTACATTAAACGATTAAAAAGGAAGAGAAGGCAAATCCATTAACTTAACCCCCAAATAAAACGAAGTGATATCACTCATTTTTATTCTCTTCTTTTATACCGAGGTGGTGAGTGCGGAATAGGCGTAGTGGGTCGGTGGGGGTGGGGGGGGGAGAAAATATATAGTAAACCAATGTAGACAATATATTGTGGACAAGAAAAAGTATTGAAGAGGATCTGGAACGGGACAAAAAGAAGTGTAGACAACAATCTTTGAACAGACTTTGTGGGTATAACCATTACAAAAATAGAAGAAAGATAGTTGGTTCATCATATTTCAGTTTTCATAAATTGTTGAATAATTTCCTAACTACGTTTAAGGAGCCTGAAATGAAATAGTTATTATTAAAAAAGGGGGTTGCTATTACCCTCCCTGTAATTATCACCACGGCAATTATAGGTGATTAAGTTGATATCCTACCATGGCATGAAGATACTTTGCTTTTATCTCCTAAAAGGAAGTGGGTGTGAATAGAGAGAGAGACACGCTCAGATTGAGTGAGATCGACAGTCACCCGCGTGACAGCTGGAACGACACAAGGCGGAACCGCGTGGGGTGAGGGAGGGCAGGGATGGGCGATGTTGCGTGTCGCCGAAGGGCGGGTCTGCGCGATGCAGCGCGACGCTCTGATGAATGGCCTAACACTGAACCTCGTCGTCCACTCCCACGGCTGCTCGTGACAACGTTCGCACTAGATAAGTGAACAACACCTATACACCAACGCACTACAAAATCAATGGGGGTAGAGCAAAACTCAATTGATTTGTTCTATCTTACATCACATGTCGTAGCGAAAACATCTCTCCTTCACATGCAACTCTTTCTCTTAATTATATGTCTGTGTTTTAAACTCACAATTCAGTGAGGGAAGTTTTGCTTCGTTTACTTCCTGGTGAAAATTGCGACGGACCGGGACTTGAATACGGGACTTTCTGCTCTAGCCGCAGGTGTGCTGTCCACTGGTACGTGGAATCCGAGTTTAAGTGCTCCCAGCGTGGGAACCGCCAGTGGCCACTTATCCCCTGAATGGGGATATTACCCTGGTTCATTGGAACACGCCAGATGGACGTTGTGTACGGAATAAGGAGTCGAAGTGGGTGGTGCAGTGGACAGCACACTAGCGGCCAGAGCAGAGAGTCCCGGTCCGTCGCAATTTTCACCTGTCCGTAAACGATGCAATTGTCCATGTATTCACTCGCAGAAGACTCTGACCACGTCCTAGAGTTCTTAGGTCTTCTCATAAGGCTCCATAAAGGGGAGAATACTCAAGGCGCCATTTTTGTGTACACTGACAGATTGACGAGAAAGTACAACCGTTAGCGTCGCGAATCGTAATGGGATATAATATTCACAATATGATGAAAATACAAGCCGTCTCTCTGCAATCATAAATGATTATTTTTTAAATTATCTAAAATTAAACTAGCAATGAGCACGTTTAGCGCAATGCACACTGAATGCATCATAATGGCATAAAAATGGTGGTTGCTTATGCCTGTCTTTATAGAGATCTTCTTCTGATCGTGGTTAACCAGCTCTTTCAGAAACTTCTAAACAAGGTTTCATATTTTTATTGATACTGTTTCATTTTTATTGTTTTATTGCAACTGAGGGGACGGAAAGCTTGTTTACTGACGGAGAAGTAAATGCTTCGTGCGCTCGCTATCGAACTGAACAATCTGGAATGACCTAATTGAATATGGTTGACAATGTGTCTCACAACAAAGTTTGTGAAACGGGCAAATCTTTGTTTCCCAATCCTGCAGATTTCACTGCACAGGGATATTTATGTATTCTCGGGTTCGATGTCTTAACGACACTAAATTGTCACGGTTCGTCACTCTTGATTAATGAATACGGAGAATCAAATAAGTACTATATTTTCCGTTACCCGATTCATCTGAAAGAATTTTCAACACCGAATTCTATCAGATTAAGGTGGTGAACTATATTTTCTTGTAACCCTAATATTCAATTATTCATGAAGTCAATCAACGCGGAGGGAAAGATTATTCACCTCCTCTGATAAATTCTACAATATTTTCTCGTCTACCTATCATCGTCCCACATGTTTATGTGGTACGAGTGCTAATTTATAAATTGCCCTCCACGTTGCACTAAAGCGTCCACAAGATCAAAGGTTCGAATCCATCAGTGGAAATCTTGATTTTATATCATTTTTGTCGACATTCTGTTCCTTGCAATACAGTAGTTCTCATCTGAATTTTTACGATTAATTAAAAATCATTGTTTTAACTATACGTCAATGACATTTGAACAAAGATCGATCATCCAAATATTTTGTTCGGCATAAGTTACTCAACAATGAGTTCTAATGATATATATGTACGTATGGTAAATTTTTGTTACTCAAGATAACAATATGGTACACTGATAATCTCTAAATACTTTTCATTTGTTGACTGTATTAGTTGATTTCATGCATGAATTATGCGCTCAGGTTCAGTTATTTACTAAAACTTTATATTTTCAATTGTACTTTCTGGTCCATGATAATAGGTTTATTAGGATTATTAAAAATCTTCGAACGAATTTATATGTATATGAATAAATATATTGCCAAAAAAGTAGATGAAAGCTGCGTGGAATAAACTAATTTGTAAGCTAATGCAGTAAACTAATTTTACACTCCAAAGGCATTGTTATTAATGCGTTGTTTTATTTTACTCTGATATATTTATAATTTAATTCTGAGGTACATTTAAAATGTTGAACGGAATATTCATAAGTGTGTCGTGTTCGTTTAATGGTCATCACATGAAATTAAAAAAATAGGATGTAATTGCCTTTTATGTTAAATGATAGAATACTTGCTATTAACGTAATCACAAAATAGACTACCATGACTATGTAGGTTAAAGAAATGAGTATTGTCGCTCATCTTTAATGAGTACCTGTTTCAGACCTACCCAGTTTGAAAGTCGAGGTTTGTCCAACATAAACTTTGCTTTATAAGTAGTCTAATTTTTACCTTTTTAACGCAATACTCTCTTTATCCTTCCTTTCTTTCTATAATTTTTTTTTATTTTCCAATTTTCGTGAGCACAAAATTCACCACTCAGCATTTCTGCTCTACATGTTCAAATTTGAAATGCAGAGAGCATGTCGAAATGATTCAATGGGGAAGTCAATCGACACCAAGTGAAATTAAACTGAAAGAGAGATTATTTGATTATGAGAAGGGTTCGAGTTTCTTATGGGTTGCTAATGTGGATGAGAAAGTTATGATATGGGGATATATTTATAATGCGGGTAGGTAAATTCGGGGAAAATCCAAGTTTGAAGTGTTTCCATTTTTATGTACTATATCGCGTTGAGAATCATTTTTATAAATTTGTTCTGTTATACCTGGATTTTATTTATTTGTATTGTTAATGCATAGCTCCATGTCGCACTAGCATAATGTTGTAATGGGAGAAATATATTTTTATATATTAAGAGGGTGCATTCTCATTTTAGCGGCGATTTTCTGTGGATGGTGGCTTTTAGTTGATGAAGTCTTTGATGAGATTTATTGAGTCTAATTGTGATATGAGGGTCTCAGTTTAATTTTATGTCTGATAGTACTCCCAGGTATTTATGTGGCGTTTGTAAAGGGGTTTATAGGATATTTCATGATTGAAGTGAGAGTCGAGGTGGGTGGGAGATCGGGCGTAGAATGAATATTTTGGCTTGAGACTTGTCAGGGTTTAGAGCTATTTCCCAGTTGCCTAGTAAAAAGGTTGTGCACATTTCTCGGAAAAGATCAGCTAATCTGCATGAGGAGATTGGTTTATTAGGTGGTTTTGTAAGTTACAAACATTATTAATTCGGGGTTTTCAACAGATGGGATGGCGATGCCTAGGATTTCAGTATTGGGTGTTTCGGGTAGTAGCGTCAGCTCATGTTTTATGTTTTTATTAATGATGATCATCACCCCTCCGTACTGAGAAGTTTCGTTCCTATCTTGTATATGAGTTATATAATTGCCGATGGGAAATATATGAGATGGTGTAAGATGTGAATCCGTGACACATGCTGTGGAATTGTGATGGCATGATAGAAAATATGAGAATTCAGATTTTTTAGATTGCGTTCTGTTCGTATTCCAATTTACAATATTGAGCTGATTAAGGAGATGCACTTGCACCATTTATGTTTCAGACATGGTCGATAAGAATAGTTGACTCTGATTCGTAATCAATGAGACGAGAGAATGCAAAAATTGTGTAATGTGTGATATGGTATTTGTTGGTGAGTCACTGATCTGGGAAAGATTTTGGTTAACTGATGAGGAGGGACATATAGGAGGATTTTGATTTTGGGTACTTGATTGATTTCTAATGATTTTATTATTACTGTGAGTGCTGGAGATGGGTGGCAGGTGTGAGGGTTTGAAGCGACTGCAGGAGCACATGAGAGGTTTGGGGTGCTCTTTTGGGATAAGGTACCCAGGAAAGGGAAATATTCATTGGTGAGCGTAGATGTACTTGGTTCGGGACTAGGATTTTTATCTAATCTATTTAAGATTATGACTAACTCCTTCGTAATGTTCACGTTGGGAGTTCCTCGAGCGTACTAGGTGGTTACCGTTGCAGTTAGTGCTTTTGGACATACTCTGTGGCGAAACATATTTTTAGTAAGTACAAAATCTTGGCAACGACTGCATTGGACAGGACCTGGAAAACGACGTCTTCTTTCCACTCTAATAACCCAATGACAAATCACTTTCACTTTTAAAATGTTATCTATTTCACTAGTGTCAAGGAGTTTAACTGCCACTATTGGAATTAGCCCCTATTAGTGTTGTTTTTGTGCAACCGCATCACTTTTGGTACAGTAAAGTTTTTTTGAGGTCATCCAATATTTCTTCTTCTTGAGATGTGTAGATCACGAATAATGACCGATGATTTTTTGCTTTTTGGATCGGCATAGGTGTATTATTGTACACTATGTGCATCAAAATAGTTTACGGCTTTCCTGAATTCATCTATGCCAGTGAAATTTATTTTTATTTTGTCTTTCAATTTTGTTGAATAGTTTTCAACATTTAAGTTTAATAGGTTAGAGCGAAGAGCATCAAAATTGTTTCCTTCAAACGACGATAAGAGGAATAGTAATTTTAATAGTGTTCACTTCATCTTCGGAGTGATTTTATGACGCACTGAATTTATTCTTAGGTATGAAATTATAATTGTGTTTGATTGGACATTATGTAGAAGATTGCACTGATGCAGAATTTGGATTTAGTTGTCTTTTCAGGGAATTGTCGGAGAGCAGTTGAGATTGTGCATCAATCTGCTGGGACATAAATACCTTGTATACGTTGTTTGAAGTACATCGTTGAGTCAGGACTGCTTGTCCAGTAGGTCAATGTTTGATTGCGTCATGCTCGCTGTATTTGTGACAAATTCACTTTGACCCTCCGACGACGACGAAGCGCTCGCCGAAAGATTTTCATTGTCGGGTTGATGATTATAATTTGCATTAGTTTCTGCACTCCATCTATTTTGTTGTTGAATTTGTTGATGTACTAACTGTTGTTATTGGTTATGTAGCACTAAATAAATCTGCACTTGATTCGAGTGTGAAATCACTATTCAGAATATTAACTGCTTGAATTATTTGCCCTGGAAGGTGGCAGTCTGATTCGGTCATGATAGCACTCTGATTTAAAGAAGCTTCACTGTTTTAGCACTAGAAAGCTATACAATTTACGATTGTAACTTCCACTATCACTAGATGTGTAGCAAACTCTGGAGCGAAACGCTGTGCATATCGCATCGGTCAGAGAGTGAGTGTTTTTATTATCTGTTTCATTATTTTCTTATACACCGAAAATTCTGTATAATTTTTCAAGAAAAAATTCTTTGAGTAATATTTACGCTCGGGTCTCTCAGGGCATCGTTAGACGACCATTACTGTTGACAGCACATTTGCAACATCCCTACAAGAGCCGAATGCACACTATACATTTTCACCAACGATGTTGCATTGATAGTGAAGTTAAAAAGGAACTAAAAAATCCTTACAAACATTACAAATGGCGCCAGGTGTCACTCAAGATGAAATTGCAATAAACGCTGACAAATGTCAATAAGTCAATTTTGCCAGGGTGATTTAACTGAAAAAATTACCACTCACAGTAATTGTCGGGCAAAACCACGTTAAATATCTAGGTCTGAACTTGGATACTCTATTACTGAGGACTGGATGATTACTTTTTAAGAAGAATGCATTCAAAAACTAACTTCCACGTTCTCGTAATATTATCACTAAAAATATTTCACTGTTTTCGTTTGTTTACGTAGTGCCACACTGAATGGTGGCGAGGTCTCAGTTTTCCCCTATCCTTACAGTCTGGAGCCGCTCCTGCTGGCAGCAAATTCTGCACTACGGAAACTGATATACACGTCACGTTCACTAAAAGAAATTGCACTTCTACAGAGATGTATTACACCAGGATATTAATTCGAGATTTTACTTATCACGTTGGATATTTTTCTTACATTTTAATTCAAAATTAGTATCTTTAAATTTCTGGGTAAAGGTACACATTTATGTCTCTATGAGGAGACTACATGTCGATACATTAGAGGTTTTAAGATTACAACATTATCGTGTCAAAATAATCAGTGAAATTGACCTTTCATGTTTTTTCAAATTAAGTTTTCTGTTTGAAATAATGTTTTACCCTTTGCTTCATAGCGTATAACACGAAGTTCGTCACAATAAAGAAACTACAAATTTACATTGTTTCTTTCTAAAAAAAGCGTGTTTCGTTGGGAAACAACAAAGACAATTACTAGTCGTTATCGAGGGTTTTCGCACTGGTAACAAATCTTAAGAGATGATGGTTTTCATTCATGTAATTGAGACTAACGAGTAACTAAATCTGAATGTAATAACTATTTTCATTCCAAAATATCAGTTAACAGCACCAGTACAGAAATAGTTTCCAAATAGAAGATTAAGAACATCTGAGATGAGTCCTATTACAATCATCCCCGGAAAAGAAACGTAGAAACAAAACAACGCGAGTGTCTCAGTGGCATCATCTGAGAGGTTAACAGCACCAGAGCACTGGCGAGATCGGCGGCTTTTGGAGTTCCTGACACCGCTATGTAAATATCACTCCATCTGCTGAGAGATTTCCCCCGGGAGCTTTTATCTGCTTGTGGAAAAATACTGCGCTCCTCCTTCCTTGCAAACGCTCAGAGACTACCCTTTGGAGAAGAACGAAAGGAAAGGACCACGGGTGACGTACATCTTTGAGCCCACTAAGCGCCATGTGACACGCTTCTTAAAGCTTTCTGTATGATTAAGGAAAGAGTATCTTTTACGATATAAATCCTCGATTTGTGGAAATTATTTTTTCTCCTTACACTGAAACGTATTCAAAAAGAGTAAAGCAATGATTTAGGACAACTCTTCCACAGTGACATAGTAAGCGAATACTTATGAAATCAGTGTTTCACGTCAGGGTTGGCAATATTCTTATTCTAAGGAATAAAAAAATGATAAATTGAAAAATCATTCGTTATTCTTCGTAGAAAAAATCACGAATAAAAATTTATTATTTATTCGACAAATTTAAATGACAAATATAAACTTATTCTCTTATTCGTTCAAATTTGAATGACGAAAAACAAGTTAGTTTTTCATTCGACGAACATGAATGACGAATAAAAAAATATTCAATAAACTTTGAATGACGGATAAAATGTTATTATTTTATTCGTCTAAATTTGAATGACGAAGAACAAGATATTATTTCATTGACGTAAATAAATGACGATCGTCGTCAGAATGACAGCTGTCATTCACGTATTGTATCTTTATTAAATTAATTTTTGGTAATTTTCCCATATTGTAACAACTTATAACTATTCGCATTATTGAATAGTGAGAATTTATTCAGTAAATTCAATGCATTATTGATCAAGCCAATAAAAAGTTATCTTGACAATGAAACTTTTTTAGAGCACCAATCAGATATTTTCTTTCTCAAATAATAAGCTGCGTTTTTTATGAATTCTTCTTAATCTTGTTGGTGAATTGTTAGCAGAGGTTGCTGTGTGCTGGAGAGGAGAACGTGTTGGGAGTTCTTATTTTTTGTGTTAAACACCATTAATTAAAAATGTATATGATAATGTAATGAACTATAACATTTTCGTCGGGTTCAAAGCAAATAATTTAACAAATTACTGAAATTATTTTACTACGGCTATACCAAACTTTCAAGCGAAATAAAGTTAATGCGTATGTAATGCATACTAATTGTACTTTACGTAAAGAAACTGTAACTAAAATCGTTGGAGCCGTTTTTTGAGAAACATTCAAAAGAGTCCATTGACCTTCATCTGAAGTACCCTTTGTTTTAAAGCAAAAACAAATTCAGAGAACGTGCATCGACAACAAGTAAAATCTGTCGTAAATACGAAATTTGAATTAAATTGATTTATCCATTTACTCAGAATCGTTGCGCACAGACGGACGGACGGACGTCATGCCAAAAAGCGCTTTTTCGGAACGAGGGGCCTCCAAGTCTGATAATTCTGCAAAAATCTCGTTTCCGAATTTTTTCACGATTACAATACTTTCTATATACTACGTTTATCAGAAAGTAAAATTCGAGTGTTTCATTTTAAAATTTCTAATTGACCATACAAAAGCATAATTTGTGCCTAGAATATAAATTCGTTTCCCCTCCTTGACAATTTTGAAGCAAATTTTTTCCCGTCACTAAAAGGACTTGCATAATCTTGCACTTACCAATGCGCGAATTTTACGACTTTTGACCTTTTATTTATTATAGATTCAAAGAACGCGAATATATTTTTCAATTTTAATTCTCTCTTTAAAAAAAATGCAATTTAGAAAATGTTGGAAAAGAAACAATAAAATTTGTCTGGTAGGTTGTAAAATTATGCACAACGAATGTAAAATGATGAAAAATAAACGCATTTTCCGACCTCGTCTTTTCAATTTTTTTAATTTCTCGATAAAAATGGTTCCATGGTCATTTTAGTTTATAAATGAAAAATAGAATTTGGTTCAAGCTACCTCCCTCACCAAAAATTATTAACAGTCGTTAAAAACGTGAACAAAACATTTTACTGTACATAATATACATTGAATATGTAAGATGTATATGAAAGCGTATTAAAATTTTCCAATACACTATCGTTTGAACCCATTCCCTTACCAAATCTCTTGAAATGACGTAACACTCCGACTCATCCTTTACATATTTGAACAACAAGAAAAACTTGAAAAATGAGGTTCGAACTGGAGAAGAAATTCACACATAGACTTAAAAAAATTCACTTTTCAGTGATTTCGTCAAATTTCGTAAAACATTAAATATCGTATAATGTGCGTGCGCCAAAGGTGAACCATGCTCTTAGGGGGACACATTTTTTTCTATTCTCCTATGAGTTGACCTACCATTTTGTTACATGTCAACATATCTTCGAACGTAGTTGCATTTTATCGGTACTTTGAGAAATGACATGTCTAGGAGGCATGGTGTGCAAACTACTGATAGTTTTGAGGTGTAATATTGTCTGTTGTTTGTATATTACATCCTTATTGTTTGTAATATTACGTCCAAATATGGATTATCGAATGCTCCTTTCATTTCCATAAATATTATATTCTCTTTCGTGTTTTCAGATCATTTAACAGTCGAAGACCAGAATCTTCTGTGCCCATCTCTTTCTTAATACATAATGTATATTATTCAACTTTCCTTACAGTTCCAAATAAACCATTAACCGTTTTGTGATTTATTTATCAAATATCTTCCTCTGGGAGGGCTCCAGAGGTATTGATCCATACGACTCTAGTTTACTTGGGTCTCTTGTTATATTTTTCATTCATGATATTACTCTCAGAGTTTCCATACATCTGGAATATATCCCTTTTGTACAAACATATATTACTTCTACAAGGAATCCCCATTAAATTCTATAGTAATCTTAACAATGATTAGGTTATCCCATCTTTGCTTGGTACCTTTTTTCTCTTAGTTCCTTCACCAATTTCCTCAATTCAGTCAGGATCATCTAGTCTTCTCTTCCTTCATCATCTCTTCCATAGCTCACTTCCCCACTGTCCTCATCTACGTTATCTCCACGTAAGATTATCAGTATTCTATCTCCTAACTCTTCCATGATCACAGATGTCTTCCCTTGCCCATATTTCTACTCCATATCTCTATCCTTCTCGCCATATTCACTGCTTATTTGAATCGGAGTTTCCAACATGCTTTTCATTTTTAAATTTTCCCAACCCTTATTCTTCACATCATTCACATCTATCCTAAACTCTATCTGCTTATCTATGCATCTTCTGAACATTTCTGCCTCATGCATCCTCTTCGATAATTCCCTTCGCAACGTATTACTCTTTTCCTTAAGAACCACGTGCATCATATCAGTCCGCTTCCCCTCGTTTGTGCCACCTTGCACTCTCTGCATTCCTTAAGTAAATTAAGTTGAATTTCAAGTATAAATTCCTCCATATTATTTCTCTCTACCATGTTCGTCATCTCATTTTTTTTCTTTTCTCCCATATTAATTTAAACAAATAACTCTTATTATTCTTTGCTCATCCGTCTTGCCATCTTCGAATTTTCTGTTTTTCCCTTTCTCAGTTACACTAACTGTATCCCCGCACGTTCTCTACTTACTTCATTCACAAACTTTCACACTTCTATCTAAAAATCTCGCATTTTTTCGTTATTTTCAAGTATATTACAGATTTATCAAGTGACTATATAAGTTTTTTGTCCATTTATATTTGTTAGCAGCAAAACATTGTCTAATATTTGTTTCTCCGGTGCCCGTCTTCGTTTATTCGTCACCCTGTCACACATTCGTTGTCGATACATTTCGTACAAATCACCTCGTCCTCCTCATTTCTTTCACGATTTTCTCCATTCTGTTCATGCATTCCTTTATATCCGTAAAATATTGGCAATACATATTCCCCAGAACAAAATTATATTACCATGTAACGGGGATGTATTTATCAAGAACCGGTACTCTCACTTCTGTATAGTTTAGAATCTCTGCTGCCCACGGACTCTCCTTGTATACTACCCTACTCTTTACCGATATGTATACCTAACTTTATATTTGCAATCGTTACAAATTAAACATAGTAGTGCATAATAAAAAGATTATTATCAATGTTCAGCTGATTATTTAACCTAAAATAAAATAATGGGAGATTCTACCCTCCTCAAATTTATATTAAAATGAGCCTAAAACATAGACAAAGAAACTACTTGTGAGGTGAAAGGTGAAATAAACCGAGATAGAGCAGGGTATAACAACGACACTTCAGTTGTAATTGAAAAATATTTTATGTAAATAAGGGAGATCCTTTTCTTCTTAATTTTGAAATGCATTCATTAAAAAAGTTTCAATTCGAAAATATACTTTATGTTCGATGAATGACTAACCAAAGAAAAACTAGTGATCGAAAAGAATTGCACACTCCTTAGTCAGAATGACCACCATTCTCATACGATTAATGTATTCTTAGTAACAGAAAGAAGTGCAGATTTATTTGAAACTAATTGTACCCAGAACTAAAATAAACTATAAAAAGGAAACGCTTTGTATTGTATTACTAAAAATAATTCATTCTCGACGGCAGCACGATAAATGAATAATTTCTCATTAATTGTACGTCAAGCAAGAGTAACTTTTTATTCGTTATTACAAGTAATTTTATCAAATAAAAGAATAACTTTCTCTTCGTCATTCAATTTTAGTACAATAAAAGAATAACTTTTTATTCCTCATTCAAGATAGTCGAATAAAAGAATGATTTTCTTTTCGTCATTACAAGTATGTTAAATAAAGGAATAACTTTTTATTCGTTATTCAATGTTAAACGAATAAAAGAATAAATTTTTATTCGTTATTTATTTTCTTAAAATAAAAGAATAACTTGTCTTTCGTCCATCAATGTTCATGAAAAAAAAAATCATTTTTATTCGTCATTTTTGCTACGTGAAATAATAAATTATTTTAAAATGCTCTTATTCTTTTATTCAAAATAATGATTTATTCTGATTCTGAGCAACCTTTTTCAAGATGACGTATAAACGTGGTTGTAGTAACGTTATTCTATTTTCATAATGGAAGGAATGTTCGTGTTTCATATAGTATCAAAGTAGTTTGAGCTATGAATTTTCTTGTGAAGTTTAGTAAAATACGTGCCCGATACTAAAGAATTCACAAAAATGTAATATATTACCATTTCCAGTTTCTGCGCATTTTTTTAAAAAGAATGTCTGATGAATCGTACTCCATACTCGAAATAAAATAATGGTACGACTTTTACCTTTGTCACCTTGTAAAACATAACATTTTCGAGATTTTTGTAGAATTATTGGTTGCCTTTTTGTCAACACCACCCGTAGATAACCAGTGTGTTTTAATACAGGTATTTGATATTTTTGATTGCTAATTACTTGCATAATCTATCCCGTATCTCACTCGTGTTTTGGAAAAGTTTTATTTATTTGTACATTGTGTCAGGACGAGACAAGTTTTTTAGGGTGTAGCGAAGAATATAATGACTTTCCAATTCATATTTGATCATTACTGTGAATATGTCTAGAACATTTTGTTTATTATAAATGACTCTAAATTTCAAATTGAAACGTTTAAAATGATAATGAATTTTGAGGTACTGGGAATAAAAACAGAATCCAGTATACTGATAGGAATTTCTAAGAAAATGAAACATAAAATTATTTTCTGAAAATTAGATTTTTGTTATCCCTGTATTGGCCTCGACCTAACGTGTACTCAATAACTATTTACTATAGTTAAATTCCAGTTTAATATTTAAAACTTTCAATAAATATTACGTCAGATTTTCATCCAAAAAATTGGAATCTTACTGATCTGTTAAATAAGAGATTTTACTTTGCTGTACATTTTCAACCTTTACAAAATTAATTTTTAAGAATCTAAACTAGCTCGATTTTAAAATGTACAATACATTCATAACAATAACAATTTTTTTGTCGTATGCAATAAAAATTATTTTATTTTTGATTTCGAGAAGTTTTTAGTCTATGAATTTTATTATAATCCAAATTTTATTATTAGTGTTACGATAATTGTAGAATTACTTTTCTTCTGAAAATTGAAATGGTGAATTCAACTTGTCATTCTATGAGTGACATTGCCTGAAATTTAATAAATGTCGAACGAAACTTTGTATGCACCATTTCCTGTGTAAATAAGTTGTTTTTAAACAAGAATACCAGTACTTTTTTGTATTGTTACTAAACAAAGGGAAACCTTCCATTCGGTCGAATAGCCGTGTACAATCGAGGGCAAGCTGGTTGCTCTTAACTGAATTCTTTCATTGCTGGACACCAGAATGATCGTTACCAAGACACCATTTACCTCAAATAAATTTAAAGGGACATATTTTTATAAGGAAAGAAAGCCTAACACAAAAACAATATTATTCACATCCAAGAAAAGACATGCGTGGTAACAAAAAAACAGCAACAACAAAACACAGTGTATCCAAGTCACACGTAGATCAAAGAAACTGTAAAAATCAAGTTCAATGACCAGGGGAAGGAAACGTTATTCTCTTCCTTTCACGAAAACATATGTCCATAACGTAAGTCTATTAATCCGGTTTTTAGTTTGTGGAAAGTGGAATTAAAATCAAAAATACATTATTAACAATTTTCCGAAATAGACATCATTTTATCCACTGCCTTTGTTACAAATTAAAATTACACAAACAGCTATTACAAGAACATTTATAAGGGCCTGTCCTTGACAATAGTGTTTGGGTGACTTTATAGATTGTGGCATGAGTATTCTTTAAGTAACTAATGTAACTTTAAAATAGATATGAGGCTGTTCCCACCAATTCAAACAATTTTTCTATTATAGTTAGAATGAAGCTGATGAGTAAATTCATTAGAAGTCTTTCAGGAAACAGCATGCTGAATGTCAAATATGAACCATGTTCGTGGGTAGCTTCGCCAGCTCTGCTAATGGGTGACGCATCCCTTAGCGCAACGTGTCAACACAAGAGGGAGGAAAGCTCATCTACCCTTTAGCCATGGTCAATGTTGTTCGTCAATTGAATGACTACAGACAAATAGAGCTAAAGCCGTTGGTGACGGCCGACTGCACAAGGTGCTGCGACCATTGTGATCCCTCACGTCTGTTTAAGGATGACCGCTAACTTTCAAAAGCACACGATTGGCTCCGTTTTTCTATCGATGACTACTCGCTCACATGAGTTGTCTTTATTTAGCTGCGTCAGTTGAGTTCCTTCTCTGGTAGAGTACACTTATGGCGGACAGATGCACAAATCTTACAGGCTGCCTAAGTCACGTGACTCTTAACTACTGAGGTATCACCTCCATTATGACGTCCACAAACATCGCGACGCAGTTAGCGCGCTTACGACAAACTAGCGCAAGAATTCAATTACGAGTTTAGTTTATAGATTTTGTAATTTATTACGTCACTAGAGATACAATGTCACATTCTTAAAGATTGTTACTTTCAAATTGCTGTCATTGCCATTTGTCAGACGTATTGAATTTAATAGTGATTGTAGTTTTTCATATTTCATAAATTTAAATTTATTTTGTACTGTCCGTTAAAACCCAAATTTTTACACAAACGTATATCACTAGTTAGTGTTATCACATGGAATTTGAAGTTGATTCATGCTTGCTTTATTTGATGTCTTGACTTAAAAACTGAGTGCGTGAATGAAAATTTTGTTTATGTGGATGTAATAGAATATTACTTCTTCTTTTACACATTAGTAAGACTGCTACTCAATTTATCATTTCTTCGTAGAACGATGGCTTACGGGATCTTTTTGAGATTTAGAAGATTGAACTCTCTGTACTTTCGCGGAGATTGAAGGGATTTTGAAGAGCTGGTTGAAAAAATTGTATCCTAGGTAGGTATCGTCCCTGTTAGTCGATCACATTTTATTTGTTGGCAAAACGGAAGAAACTAGACACTACTACGTGCAGTAATATATTTTTACCCATTGAAGTCTATCTAAGAAAAGAAATCAAATTCGTCTGATCGGAAGAGATCTATACCGACGACATTCACTCTAGAGCTTCTTTGAGAGATCTCAACTTCCTCTTCAAAGAATAACCTTATCGTAAGATTTGAAATGAAACGTCATTTTTACTTTTTATCTTTCTGTACCTTGCTGATCTTATGAGATTTCTTTGGATCTCATTTTATTGCTGGATTATCCTTGCAAATGAAATCTCATTAAATTTGTGAAAGAGCAAATAAATTAGATTATCTAACTACAAAATGTCTACCTTAAGTTTCACTCGCGAGATTTCATTCAATTTTCACAATTCAGGTCTCAAAATATTTTCTTTTGAGTGTTCATACGGGCTATATCATTCGAAAGGATTTCATAAAGATTAGATAAAAATGTGAATATATCTCAGAATGACTTACCTTCTAAATTCCAAGATTTCGAGCTCACTTGGTAAGAGAAAAATCCTGAAGCGTGATTTAATGAAAAATGAACGGATGTTAGTTATAAGGAAATAAACTACAAAATGCACTAAAAATTGTTCTATGAAAAGATATGGAGCTGATTCTCTTATTAGCTCAATTGAAATTGTGTTTATAGTAAGAAATAATAATAATAATAACAACTACCCGTGCAAAATGGTACGAACATCCTCCAAATCCAGTGATAACTATAGGCAATGTAACCTTGCTTTACGGCCAACAGATACATATGGATAGAACAATGTTGGCAAACAGGCCAGATATAGTTACAAGGAATACAGAGAAAAAGTCAGTCCGGTTAATAGATATATCTGTCCCTTGTGATAAAAATATTGTCGACAAAGAAGCTGAGAAACGCCTTAAATACAAAGATCTTGCTATTGAGGTTAGCCGTATGTGGAAAATAAAAACAGTTGTCATTCCCATAATCGTTGGGGCTCTGGGAATGATACCTCGCGGAATGTCCAAGAACTTGACGATGATTCCCGGTGCACTGCTTGAAAGGGATATTCAGGAAATAGCTCTCCTCGGAACTGCATACATTCTAAGTAAGGTGTTGTAAAAGTACTCCACAACGTATTTCCTCCTCAGAGAGCTGGTTGTTCTCTGGAGAAAATATGAAAGATAATCTGCCCCTACTTCATTTAAGCCGTGCAAGAAGGGATAATAATAATAATAATAATATAGTATTCTCGACGAGAAGAATGTTCACAAAGTAGAATAATGTAAAAAATTCGATTGCATTGTTGAGAATGTGTTACGAAGGTTGTCCAAAAATAGTGATATTAAAATTGTATACCAATAGATATTAAACTGTAAGTTTATTTACGAATTAGTGAACGATAATTAATTTTTATTAGATTAAATTCTGGATGACAGCTTAGCTTTTCTAAGAGGAGCAAAATAAATTTTAACAATTTATTAAAGAACTAGTAGGTTCCCAAGAAACTTAGAAAACTAACTAATGAATGCTTACATTTCGTGAGATCTTTTTTTTTTTGTTTTGCTTTTCTTAGCATGCCTTTCAGAAAGAAGAATGGCTCGCTAAAAGCTTGAGAGAAAAATGGAAGACAATATCTCTTTAAGAGAGAAAGGCAGCACGGACAGCTAAGTCAGTCGCGGATATTGCAGTGGCTCGCAACTAATCCTTCAGAAAGGCACGAATCAACCTGCCAACCTTATCCAAAGACCTTAACTCTCCTGAAAATATATCCTTCTTCGCGAGGAAGTGAAAAAAAAGGAAAGAAGTCGAGTTAAGAATTTCCCATTGATTTTTCTCACTGGGAATCTTTACTAATGGATTTCAATATTAAAAAAAAATTGATTACTTTGACCTTTTTGCTATAACTTTTTTACATTTCTCTCTTACATTTTTTCTGATTGCAGCTTGAATATCCCGAAGAAACCTTTTAAACCACCATATAATAAAAGAAAGATATAATCTTTCACTTGGGGAAGACCGTCTCTAAAACTATTGAGCATCCAGAATATGTTTGTTATCAATCAATTAATTCAAGTTATTTGCTTTAAAAATTTAAAATTGTTATTAATATATTGAAAATGAAGTGCAAAACACAAAAACTTACTTTGGAAAATAATACTTCTGTCAAATATCTTCGGCTTTCATATAGTGAAAGAACAAAAACAGAAAAGTAAAACTTATTTATAAACAAAGGAATGTTGAAGGAAGATGACATTTTAGAATGATTCGTATATTAATTTATCCATAAATTTCTAAAAAACACGAAGAAATGTTTATGACGTAGTTTTTTAACTAATAAATGTTATAAAACTTGTTTGAGCGTATTTCCCTCCATGAGAAATCAGGAAAAATGTAAATGTTATTATCATCAAAAACCTTTAAGAAACAGGATATGTGGTGGTGTCGTTTGAACAAAAAATAAAATATGTCAAATATACATGTCACCTTAAAATATATATAATTTTTTCCTCATTTATTCCTCCTCCGTTTATTTACAAACGCAACCTGTAACTACAAACACACAAAATAGACTTTACAAATCGCAGTGAAGGTATCTGGTGGCGCAAACAAAACGGTGGATAATCAAGTTAGTCGGTGGACAAAAACACAACATTTACTAAGCCCGAATACGACCAACCTTTTGTGAAGCAAATTATGAATTAATTAATTCTTGTATCGGGGTTTATTGAAGTGTTATGGATTTAATAATTCAAACAGGTTTTTGCTACATATTCAATTACATTGATTTCAACCCAGAAACTTTCCAAAAAAGCAAAACAGTTGTGCGACGCTAACCATGTTTGACAAGCAAAGGACAGGAGATGAACTGATTATTTAATTTCATCAATATCGTCTCCATTTCTATAGAAATTATTTGATCAATTTTCATAACGAGTACTTGAATTTTAGAATTCAATTCTAATATCAACCATGAAGTTTCTGATTCGGTTTAGATCATTTACCACATGACACATGGTTGAAAAAAAAATTGATGACTCATTTCTTTAAACCTAGAATTTGTGAAATCACTAATAGAAAAACAATCTTGTTAATTCAGCTGTATTTTATTCTTAATATTTAACATTTTCGATTTTAAAAGTTATGTTGCAATAAGATGGAAGTCATGTCTGTTTGCTACTTACTTCACTCTCCTCACAACTGCAATCCATTTCACTCACTGACTTTTAAACGGATGTACTTCTGACGTATCATGTTTCGAATATTTCTCCCATTATATTCGCTGATAGAGAATGAACCATGTTTATCTATGTCTATATTGACAAACTGTCCCCTACTGTTTCTCTAGAAATCCGTAGAAAGCGGGAGCGTTGTTTTCGACTATCCCCACTTTCCTCACGCTTCTAGTAAGTATATTCAAACCCTCCATCTCTTTTTTGTTCTTGCTTTTGGTATTAACAGCGTCTACTTCTGACTCTCTCCAAGTTACGAAAAAATGTGAACCTTCCACTTTGCGTCCACGAGTGTACACCATGTCTATCTTTACCCTAGTTCTGTTTTAAATAAATGGGCTCACTCAGTAGTGCTAAATCGCATACTGGTTCATTATTTTAACCACATCGACATAGAACTATTGTCTGTTCCGAATGAAGAGCGCTGAGCTTTGAGGCATCTGCTTGACACGTCCTTGTAATACCCGAGGAATCCGTCGCGACCCACATGTTGAGGCCTTTAGCACTCTCCAATATTCTCGAAGTGAAAAATGATACTATTTACTTATAAAGATATCGAAAATTATCTTGTATTTTTGAAATTGAATTTAAAAAAACGAACAATGATATCAAACACGAAGTAATTAACAAGGATATGAAAATCGCCACTTATTGATTTATATTGATGCAGTTACGTCGTGCTTACTATTAATTTTCGTTATTGTTTCTTTACATCTCAAAGTTACATGAGTATTTGCAATATATTTATTAATAAATAAAATGATTTTTTAATCATATATGACGACTGAGGAATGTGCACAGCTGTCACACGGAACTAGGTCAAAAGGGGGATTAACTATTGACATATCCACAGAGCCAGAGACTCAGCGATCTTCGCTCAGTGAACAGACAACACAAGACAAGGATTTTCCATTTTAATATTACAAAAACAACAACAAAGGAATAGAATACAACAATTTTATTTGGAAATTCTGTTCATGTTGTACACAGAAAACCAACACCAGAGTAATCTGAGAACACAATCTTTGGATATGGTGTCGTAACATGCATCGGTTTCCTTTTAGCAATGGACAGAGTCAGTCTTCAAGGTCATGGTGGAATGACACGAGTTGGACACTATGTTATGTTAAGAACATTTAAACCACATACCCGAAAAGTCCTTAATTATTTTTGAAGAGAATCGTTCAACCAATACTTTTTGATGTGCATAAACGGAACACAGGAATGAATTACATTTGATGTAAATATCACAAAAAGTAGTACACAAAAAAATTGCATCTGGGTTACAGGGGATAGTTAAGATAGTTTTCATAAGGTTGAAATATGTTTTATTTTCACTGATGTGGTGTCACCAATGCTCTTCTAAATTTACATTTTAATGACTCATCCTATGCGTAATGGAAGATTAATCTACTTTCACATATTACAAGGGGGCAAAGAGACAATTGTGGTATTCAAACTTCAACAAAATAGAAAAATAATGTAAGTAAAAGGACATGATTCACGTTCCAAAGCGATAAAATATGATAGATAACACTTACAAATAGTTAAAAGAGCACTTTCGTAGGAAACACTCAACTTTTTCCTAATATATACACATACATACTTGCAAGGAATAATCTATTAGAGTGTCAATAAAAACATTGAAAATTATAAGAATAAGAATTATAAAAATCACAACAAGAAGACAAAATTAGAGAGAAAAACATTTTAATGAACCGAGAAATAATTTTTACCGCCGCTGAATTTAACACAAGCCGTCAATATTTGTGTATACTTCAACCACTTCCAGTACCTGTATTGATACATTTGTTGTGTATTATGATATATAACATTATCACTGAATTATCCGACAAAAACTTTTACGTTTCTTATGGCGTATTATAGACGAAACTTGTATTAGAAACACTGAATGGGGTCAAGTTGTCTGTACGTTTTTACAAATTATTAATGACGATTATGTTATTCTAATCTAATTATTTTTATTTCTCTGTAATAAAGAAATAAACCCACAGGAAGTGCTCGAGCACACTTTGAGATGAGTAATAATAATAATAATGGTAATAATAATGTTGTTCTGCGCGATAAAAGGAATTGAAAATTGCATATCTCATTGACACAGCGGTACCTAATACGCACAACATCCAAAACACCATAGATGAGAAGAAACGGAAAAGATGCTGATTTGAGTGATGAAATTCAAAAGATGTGGAAGCTTAGTAAGGTATATGTTGTACCAATTGTGTTGTCGACAACTGGTGTGATCCCTAAAGCCCTACATGAGAGTCTCAAGATCCTCGGTATAAGAAGAGAAGTGTATATTCTTCTCCAGATGGCAGCCACTTTGAATACGACACGAATAGTGCGTAAATTCTTTAGCCAAGAGTAAATAATTGTGCTTGATTTGTATCCGTACCTTATTTATATCAGAAGAAGCTGAGATGTATTAATGAAATATAATAATAATATAATAATAATAATAATTTGTTTGCCAATGTAGAACGAACTCGAGTAAAATGTTATAGAAGAATCTCTGGGAAAGATCATGAAAAACTGAAAAAAGGTGTTATCATAAAATTGTAATTAAATACAAATGAAAATATAAAGAGATGGTATGCAGTATAATAGTTTCATTATTTTGTGTTCAGTTCACCAATAATGCTTCTATCATTTCTATTCAGAAATAGGAAGAGATTTCCCGAGATAAGAGTAAAAAACACGATTGTGGAAATTGACGGACGCGACCACGACGTCTGCTGAGAAGAGGCGAAAGTATAAAATGGATGTAAAGGGGCTGCAGCGAAGCAGCACCAGACGTCTACTGGAGCCTAGGGGTGCTACTCTACTATCCAGGCAGCGTTCCCTGCGCACACAGGGAGCTCGAGCGACAAGTCGTAACACAAAGCGACACGTCAAGGAGCGCGCTTGACACGCACGTTCGCACTCCGGTCACGTCTCCCTCCGCACAGGTCCGTCTCCTACTCTCTACCTCCTTCCCTCTCACTCTCACTCTCACTCTCCAGTACGGGAGCAACGCAACGTGCTGCGTGCGGGGACCCCTGATTAAATCCTGTGCTCCTCCTCCTTACCACACGCTGTGTGACAAGCTCTATGCAGAAACTGACGAGGTTGCTACGTCACCTGTATCTTCCTTTGCCCCCTCACTATATGAAGTCCATGGTGGAAGAAGGGGAAGGTAAACCTGTGTATGATTTTGGCCATGTACTCTAACAACCGCCAGATGACATGTGACTAAAACTGCGGCCCACGATTGTGTAAATCTAGTGCCCCACATATATTTTTAATTGTTTCTAATTATCATGGAATATAATTATTTTATATGTACGTTTTTGAAAGATATATCTACTGATTCTTCTACTCGCACGCTATCTGGAACATCTCATACGACAGTTCATGGTACTATGCCAATATAATCTCGCAGCGAAGCCGACGATCAAGTGGACGTTCGACTCACTTCTCAGTCTTACATTATGACACGGCTCATTCGCGCCAAAGAACGCTGCTACCATTCTTGAGCTAGCATTATTCTCAATTTTAATTACAACTTCTGATCAGGTTTTGCCGGGCAGACACAGTTAGGTTAACTATTAAAAATTATAAAAAATCAATTTTAGACAGTATAATGCTATTGGAAGAAACTTACTGCTCATTAACGAATTCAACTTTATCTATTCTTGACATTTTGCTGCCCACTCGGGTTAGTCGGAGCTTCATTCTTTGTTTTTCTTTAGGTTTTCCTTCTATTACACCTTTCATCAGATGTGTTCAAACTCCAATCTCCGAGTATCATTTTGTCGCTCATTCGATTGTGTCCTCCTGAAGAAGATGCCTTGTAACTTTCGTGGTATATATTGCAAAGATTTCAGTCAGTTGGAAACATTCCCTACGAATTGCAGGAAATAAGATTTTTCTTGACTGGAATATCTTAGGGTCTAATCTTCATTCACTGAGCATTCTGTTAAATCATGAAGACATCACAAGTGGGAGCTTGTAGGTAATCATAATTTTTGTTGACATTCTTATTGATGGGGTGCTTAATGAAAAGAAGCGCTATCGCCACCCTACCTCCTCAGGATGCGTTAGGTAATTTATGGACGGCCTACAAGGACTATTTAACCATCATCACTGTCCATTGCTACTCCACTACATGCCTGGAGAATGGGATAAACATTTTTCCTCACTAATCTTTCTTCATCTGGAATAAACAGTAACCTTTATGTCATATGGTTATTCATCTTTCTGTCACCACGCAGTTACGCTCATCTAACTAAAGTTGATAATTAGCACTGCTTCAAGGACTCAAAATTATGCGCGTGGTAGGTTACTACTGCTCTGTGTAGTTCAGTTTTAGAAAGAACAAATATAAATAGGTCACAATACATTTACATGTTTTAGTGCCTTTACGACAATTACATTATATTTTGGTTGTAAAAACAGCTTCATACGACCTTTTTTATTACTAAAAAATTATGATTTTCTCTTCTGAAATGTGACTCGACATATTTTATAATATTATATTATTATCAGGGCATTGTATATACCTTAGAAATTAAATTCTATATACGATTTATCCCGTATATTAAACTTTAAAAATTGAGTAATGTCACAATCTTCCTCACTACTGATAAAATATATTTGATATAATAAAATAAGTTATTACCTCCTTACAGAAAAATTCTTGAGAATCCAACTCTTCGATAATGATGAATGAAGAAATGGAAAAATATTCTGAGGAGAGTCAATCCTTTATTTACAATCTCCGTCTCTCCGTTTTCCTCCCTTCTATTGCTATTTCCTGTGTTCCCATTGAAACGGCTGCGCCAATCCGAGAGGCGAACTGTATTTAGTAGAAATGACGTAAGAGAGATAATTGAAGTGGGCTTAATTACGTCGAGGAGTAAAAGCCCGCACAATTTTTATTCCTTTCAATTAGATCTTGAATCACGAATTCCGTGAATCAGCTTTCGCTTTCCCTATTCTGCTAGAGCTCTTGTACCTGTCACTGGCGCTGCTTCTGTTGTGATAAGTGGTTCATTTCGTCCGCATTGATTTGTATGTAAATAAATCTGCAGGCAAATATTTGCATACTGGAGAAATAATAAACCGTGGAATTGGACAGATTTCATCACAGCACATTGAGGAAATTTCCCGTAACTTCATCTCGAACATCTTTGGATTATGTTTGATATTGAAAAATGTATTTCTATTGTGGAAGAATCTTCTCATGTATATGAAATCCTTTTTTTTGTTTTGTATCAAATATGAACTATGTAAATTTATCCAGTTGATACATTTTATTGGGGAACATGTATTACAGAAACAACGGTCATTCTTAGGCCCATGGAAACTACTAGTATGAAGAGGGTGAATACAATAAATCTTTGTATGAAAATTTTTTATGACCATTTGTAATTTATTCATTTATAAAATTTTGTACAGTAATAATATTGGTCTACAAGGCTTTAAAAATTCTGAGGGTAGTCCGCATATAACTCGTATCATTATTTAAGCATCAGTTTCATGTAGTAAACTATTAATTAGTCAGAAACTTCTGCGCCAATCCGAGAGAAACCAGTTTGCAGCACATATACAGGAACCGACTTTTCATAGGAACAAAGAAAAATGTATTCTAATATTTAGACGTACAAGATGAATCACATATATTGGTTGATATTAATATTTTGTTGAAGTTAATCGAAATATTTTTATAATAATTGAATTTTGCTATTACATCGTTGTGATACATTTGTCGAAAACGTTTTGTCAACATTTGTAAAGTGAAAGCATTTGAAAGCAAATGAAAAGTTTTGTTGTTTGATAATGAAAATTGTATATTGTAATTTACATTTGCATTAGACATTAATTATTAGGTATACACTTTATAAATTGCAACATGATGTAAATCACAATAAAACTTAAAATTACTCAATAATTAATTGAAGATTATATTTAGAAATGTTGTGTACAACACTAGATGTTATTCATAACATTTCTGTTTAGCGTTTCTCGGAGCTTTAAAGAACCTGAAATGATGTTTGTGAAACTAATCGAAGGGAAATATGAATTTAACCTCTCCTTGGGAACATGATCGGAATTGATGGGAACGTCCCTTGCTTGCTTCCGGAGAGTAACTTGGTTTATTATCCCCCACGTGATCTTACGCAGTTTGCAACTGCTTTTTTGACAATAAAGTTTATTTATTTATATACCCATATTTATATCGGCCGGGGTCTATCTCTATACAATTATATATGTTCCCTTACCACAAAAAAAAAAAAAAACGGCCACTGTAAAATGAAGAGCTAAATATATTTTTTAGAAACAAATCTATAGAAACTTCTGCGGATTGTTTTTGGAGTACAAATGGCATGTTTCTGAAAAAGAACTGCTGGGAGTGGGAAGTTATCTTGGAAGTGAAAACAATTTTTCTCTCATGGGTTGGTATTGAATGAAAGTGTGCCAACCTTAAAGGTCAGAGGTTGAAAAGAGACATGCGGATAACACTCTTGTGATGAAGATTAAGGCGTATTATGACCACAATTGTGTTTCGCATTTTTGTTTTCTTTCTTTCCTTCCAATATGCATTTCCTGGGCATAAGTGTTACATATATCTTACCTCACATCCTCTATCGCGGTATCTTTCTATCTATAAAAGACTTGTCAGTTTTCAATTTTTTAGATGCAGATTTAATGTTTCAGTTTAATCAAACTTTTCTTTGTATCACTAGTATATCATGTCATCTTTTTCTAAAAAATAAATCGCAAATCAAAATAATTTGTCGATACTATTTCACCTTTTGACATTGAATATATGCGTTTCTGGTTATGAGTTATAAAAGCATGTAATCACTTGTTAAAAACTACTGTTTATGGGTTGAACATGAGACAAGTCTTCTTGCTGGGAACCTATCATGCGTAGACTGCATATACAAACTAATAAAAAACAATTGCATAGTAGCAATCAACATATATATAAAATTAATAAACGCAAAAAGCTGAACCATTAAGGTTCTTAATCCGATTTTGTAATGCTCCATGGTCAGCACACGTTCAAGAGGGTCTTCCATTTTTATCTCTCAGAAGAACATATAAGAGATTTGTGTTTATACATATTATATATGAAAATGGCCTTTCTTTTTTCTCAAGACTAACACTTACATACTTAAAAATTAAATTGGAAATGAGTCTTGTTATTGATTAATTTATAATTATTATTCATCTTAAAAATAAATTGTAAATGTTTATTCATGTCTGTGACATCCATGTCTTTTGGGCAACGCATTCCGTCATGATGACCAATTGCGTCCGTCTCTCTCACGATGGTTTCCGCTCGAAGATTGTTCGCCGGAAGGTGGTTGAGGGCCCGTGTCAGCACAGGTAGAACAAAGGTCCAAGGACCGCACGGGAATGAGGTTGATGGGGGGAAGGACCGAAGCTCTCCCTTGGGAATCCCGTGACCGCACCGGAACGCCGCGCGCGCGCTCCAGCGGCCCGGTCCGAAATTAGATTCCTCTTGCGAGTAAACGCCCTGGCTCTCAGTGGTTCCCTTTCTTTTCTGTTTCGCCACCTTCCCAGTAACGCTAATGCCGTAGAGTAGGGTATGGCTGCATGATACGCATTTGCGGATCGTCTTTGGTTTTACGAGTACAATACTCTCGTGCGTCGCGAAGCTTCATTAGCGAATTATCTCAGCTTCCAATATTTTTCCAGTTTCGGGTGTTTGCTTTGCACAGAATAAAAATTATAAGAGCATGAAAGTAGTTACACAGTGCCAATACTAATATCAAATTATTGATGACGGAATATTTTTGCAGCTATTGACTGTGTAGATAAAATGTAGAATGCAAATAAAATAAAAGGACACAACGTTTCAAATCACAACGATGCGTTATTTCCCATACGCTTGTCCATTCAACCACTTACTAATTTATTGTCAATGCGAATCATGAACTTCTTTTCAAAGATGAACTTGGCAAGAAGTATATAACATATTATTATATCATACACTTTATTAATGAATGAGCTGAGCAATAGATTCAGCTGATGAAGTACAGAGTGGTACCCATCAGTTGTTCTCAGGTCACTCTGGTAGTAAACAAAGAAGATGAATATTGCAAAGAAATACTCTGGACTGCAAATGGCCTTAGAGGAAACAAAAGCAGCTATTCCAATTTTGTAGACAGGGAACAAGTTTCTGTTGCTCAGACAGAGAATGTGTCCGTGAGCATAATATTGGCGAGGGAACTTTTGTTGAGAACGTATTTCAGAGAAGAAAGTTCGTAATTGCGATGATGTGGTGCAAATGGCATCGAATTCTTATGCAAGTAATCAATGATTGGCTGAGAGCGATGAGAGTTAATGGAACAAACGATAGTAAGAATGAACACGAAACATAATGGGACTTGAATAACGCGGTCTGAGATATTGGATGGCGCTAGGATAGTATTTCGTCGGAGACGTGGACGCGTTCTGAGAACGAGCATTGGGGATACAGGGAGGACGGAATATGGGATAGACGACCATGAAGGGGCTAGCAGTGGTGGAGGCAAATATTTGTTTTGGCGGAAGCTCATCTGGGTAATGCGCGGTGACGGGTGATGTTAATGATGTTGACGGCGCGCGTGGCGAAGTGGCTCAGCTCAGCGCAACTCAAGACAGAGGGAAATCCCAAACACTAGAAGACGCAAGAAGGATGTTTAAAGAGTGAAGGGGAAATTCTTTCAGGAAAATAAATCCACTTGTGTGAGCAATATTTTAAACCTTGTCGACTGGAATAAAATATAAAAAAATCAGAAAACATATTAAAATTATTTTCCGGCACAAGAATTCGTTTGATTAAAAATTAATAGAACTATCATTTTATGTAAATTGGTTCAACAAAAATAATTAGGGAAGTTTTACAAATACATTTTTAGTTACTTTTATCAAGATACAATACAAAATTACTAAAACCCAGTGTTACACGGGTCACAAGATTAAGGCTATTTGTTGTAGAATACTTCCATTACAACTAATAAGTCACAAAGAATTAGTTTTACGACTATCACTTCTGATATCTATGAAGAATTTAAGAGAAAAATGAGAGTAACAAAACGTAAAAAAAAATCAAGAATATACTTAAATTGTTGATTATTAGAGTAAATTCTCGTCTTGTTGAACGTTCATTTTATACCTGAAAATATATATTTGATGTAGAAACAGCAATCAATAAATGAATTTCAAATTTTATGAGTTCAGTGAAATTGATTTTTTTCTCTACTTCTGGCGTTTCTAGTACGAAAGCTTTTGCTAACAATATTATACAAAACATAAAATCATTACTGTAGTTAAGTATTATATTAATGAAAACTATTTTCATGAAAAACAAATATTCGGTCCTGACTAACTTATTGGCTTACATAAAGTATTACAACTTGGAAACAAGGCGTATGGTTCATTAAAAAGAAGAATGACTCAGAAAATGTACGTAATATTACGTTTAGAAGTTAGACATTTCAAACTTTCTAGAAAATTGAGAAACATGGCATACTTTGTCGATATACTAAATTATAAAGTTCCTAATAAAAATATCGAAAGATTTATTTCTATTTCATGAAATAAGAATTTATATTACATAGAATTGAGACGAAATAGCGGGAAAGATTTTCACTTACCGTGGAAACAGTTCATACTTAGAACCATAGAAGCATGCCATTTGTGAGCCTTGTTCATTATTGAATGAATTACCGATCATCTTGTGTAATTGTGCGAGGACCGTCACCATGTTTCTCAACGCCCTGTCTGCAGTTGTCAGGGAGTTTGTGCAAGCACGCGGTGAGCCCTTGCTTTGCCCTCCTGACAACTTAACACGATTACATCAAGTTGCTCTGGTCACAGGCAAATCCGATTCAATTCGTAGGGCGTGGTGCAACGCGTCCGTGGTGAAAGGGGGCTGAGGAGTGAGTGAGAGACGGATGTGAGTGAACTCGACTCTTGACAGAAAGCGCTGAAAAGGGGGAATTATGAGTGCAAATGAAGAGTCGTAGTGCAAATAAGATGGGGAGATAAGAAGGAAGATGTTCAATGAACGTGGAGGATTACTCGGAGAAGTGAAAGTCAAATGAGTTAATTAGAGAAACCAGGGAGCAAATGAAAGAATTCAAAGAGATGTAATTTACGAGGCAAACGAGTGAGAACACGGAGAGCAAGAATTATGTTCCAACAGAGATTAAGTTGGAGGAAAACGCTCGATGATGACGACAATGTGAGTGCACTGAAGGAATCCAAGGAATAAGAGTTGAGGCCAAATGCAACAGAGAAGAAAACAATAAAGACGAATAAGCAGCAAATCAATATCAATATAATGAGAGCAACAAAATATATAGAAACTGGGCAAAGATATGTACACTCAATATAAAGAATTGTGATGGATGTGATCAAATGAATCAATGAAAGACTAATATAAAATTTCAAAAGAGAAAAAGCGTCATTATTAACAGACGTATTATCTTTAGTATTAGTCATAACATTCATGCCTGTATAGTAATTTCGATAACTTGATAACAGTCGTTTTCTAATGTTTAAACAATCAATATTACAGTATCATGCTATTTATCTACATCAAATATTGAATTTTATAAATCTTAATTTCATGTATACAGATAACGCTTTCGTTGCTGGGTTACTATAAAAAAGTTTGCGTTCAATAGTTCTCTATTGTGTAAAAAGTAATGAAATCTTAGTTAATAATTTCAATCGTTCCTTTCCCATTGCGTATATTTGACAAAATAGGTGAATGAACAAAATTTTGTAACAACTTCGTCAAATTTAAAAAAAATAAAAAATTTGATTTCATTTGATACTGGTGCTTTTTGTTTTTCAGAGAGTAGAGATTTTCAATTTATATGATGTTGGGAGACAGTTGTATTTCCAGCGGTATATTGTATTTCCTTCTTTTAAGCGATACATTATCTTAAATAGTGTTAATGACAAATTAAAATTCTCATATAAAATGCCAAAGTATAAAATGTTATCTTTAAATATTATTAACTATTTACAGAAAATGGATATGGTTGGGATATGATGGAGAGTTCAGAATGCCACAATTGATGCCACCCTTGTTTGTTCAATGTTCTCTAAATACCTGAACTGAAGACTGGATTTCCAAATAACAATCTTAAAATAAACCAAAATATCTTAAAATTTGGTACATTTTTTTCTCTTAAGCGCTTCAACGACACAAAATATCTTGCACATTTACACTGTACACTGTTTAAAAGATTCACATTGAAATGCCAGCCACATATGTACACTTCGCACCTAGAGGCAGTTTTACATTCGATTCGAATACTGATAAGTTTAACATCAACAGAAAACGATGTTGTACTTGCCAATGTTAAATTGGCATCATAGTTGTAGCATAATTATAGCACACGTAATTGTTTAAGAAGTCTTGATGTAATACGCAAAATATGTACGTGAATGGTCAGCAAACGCGGACCACACAAACCACACTCGCGGGTGAAATTAAATATCTTCTCATGAAAACTAAAAAGAATCCTACAGTTTTAGATACAGCAAGTAGAAACAGAGAACAACCATTGATTTTGCACTTGACATTCCGGTACAACAGAAGTAGTTTATATTCATTTAGTAGCCTCCCACTAAAATAGTCAAAAAATCATTATGTCATTAATATTACACTATTAATTTCTTAACAACTTGGTCTCACGTATTTTATCAAATAATCGCCTTCTATCTCTGATAAATCATCTCGGAATGTTCGTGTATCATTTGGCTGTAAGTTTAGAACTCCAGTTATCGTCGTTTGCTGGTGATGGACATCTGTGTTGTGAACTCTTTTGGGTCAGCATGTGGATCAATTCTCGTTCGTCCGTGCTCAGTTTACAAACGGTTCTTGGGCATCGTTCGTTTCGTTCGCGTAAAAGCGTGTTTACTGCCTGTTGGCAATCGACAGCGCACGATTTAGCGACCATACTCACAGGGCCAATAACACTAGGATCTCTTTCTTTCTCGACAGATCGGAAGTAGCTCAGTACCTTTCAGATCTAAGTGGGCCTTGAGTAAAAGTAGAAAAAAAGAAGCTGTGAATCTCAATCTGTCGTGCAACAAAAAACCTCTCAGTGTCAATACTTTAAACTGAGTTTGATTAAAATTTCACATTTAAGGCGAAAATGTACAAATATCTAACTTTTTTTTGATCAGAAGGGAACAAAATTCTTAAAATGTGACTCTTAATAACTCTGAACGAAGATGAATTATTACTCGTAGAACCGCACAATCGCAAAAGATATCGAGGAATAAAAAATAATATTAAAATTTGACACGTGTATTATTCAACCAGGGAAAATGAATAATAAGTAGGCAGTTGAAAGTAAAAAATAATTTTTTTCGTTCCGATGCCAACACTATACTTCCAGAAGAAAAAAACGTTATGGACCGTATAATACACAAAGTTAGAATTATCCATTACCAGCATATTTCAAGAAAAAGGAGTGTCTGTCTTACAAAGTTTGTATTTTTTTTTGAAAATGTTCATTCACTCATTCAATTAAGTCATGTTTGGTTCTTACGACAGGAACGATTGTACATTCGATTACCACCTCACTTATGAAGACCGATCAAAATCAACAATACAACCATCAGTCATGTGATCGTTATAATTGTTTTCATGCGACTCCATAATTGAGTTTCATTCGGCAAAATTACCAAGTCGTATCGCCTGAGAAATCCAATCCCTATAACAGAACACTAGTATCAACGCAGATGTTACACCAACGCTCGCAATACCATTGCCAATGTGCAGTCCATAGGGTGAATACAAATCGATCCACATTGTACACATGTCGATGCGCATCGTATCGAGGAGACCTTGAAACCAAGTCCATGCCGCTGTACATTCTCCCATCGACTCCCGGAGGTTGGTTAGAACATTGGAGAGATTGGTCGCTGGACGCTGAAGGGTCAGCAGCCGGAGGGCGAACTTAGAGCTCGGTCTGTCCGAAGCCCGGTGTGTTGTTGGCTGCCGCGCGGGCGGCGGCGACCGCGGCTGCCTGTTGGGCGAGAGCGTGGGCGGCAGCAGCGTCGGCCACCACATCCACCGGCGCCTGCCCCAACACTCCAGCGCCGTTGCCACCCACTAGCGCTCCTCCGCTCGACGGACTCTCTCTGGAACACGGAGGAGGAGGCGATTCGCTTAATAAGATTGCAATAGCAGCACGCACACACGTACTCACACTCCCAAGATGAGACCTTCCGAGAAGATACTCAGAAAAGTACGAAAGACATTTACATACGTTGAACTACAAGTCTCATCTGTTAGTTTATGGTCCTCCACGCGGTCATATGCAATTAGGAACTGTTTTTTAGACGGTTAATTTACTTATACATACATTCAATCAGTTTTCAATATCTTATTAAGTTTCATTCAATCCAATAATAAGCAATTTAAGTATCTAAAAAATTCAAATAAATAAAATCGAATAATTGATAGTGTTGATGAGATGAAGGGATTTAAAATTTGCGTCAAAATAAACTGAGTAAGTCAATATGTGACATAAGTAATCCCATTAAATTGTGAACCAAGGGAAATATTCTATTAACCTATTCGACCTAAACAGAGTTCCAGATATTCCACCTCCTTGTGTTCTCGTTTGTAAATTTCTTGCTATGTCATTTTAAATTTATAATTACATTTTAATGCTATTTCTAAAAAAATCTAGTAAAATTTTAATTGAATTAATTTTTAACATTGGTAATTTTTTCTTTTTTGCCATTTAATTATTATTTCATTTTCGTTTTAAGCTTATTATAGCATTTAAAAAAAATTATAATTCAATATAATTTTTATTCCATTAATAAATTTCTTACTCTGTAAACTGATGCAAGCCAACATATCGTCAAAGTGGTCTTATGCTGAGATATATAGACAGAGTGACAAAATCCTCTTCCTATTCTAAATAAAACCTTCTTCTCCCTCAATCACAACGGAACTCATACAATTATTTTGCATATAATAATAAATCATTATTGAACCCGAAGTAGTATCAAATATTTTTTGGAGTACATACCACTAAATTTGTAGTGATTTTCCATTATTGGTATCGGTATTATTGGTATCGGTAAAAAGTACTTCCAAGCAAAATAATTATCAAATGGTGATGTGTGCTTCATGTTCTTGGAACACATCAAAGTAATTTAAGCAAATTTTCGAGAAATTTGAACTTTAAGCCATGGTGAAGAAAATCAAAGGGAATGTGTTAGAATCATAATCTTCTTGCTCTCTGCCTCTGAACCTCGATCGAATTTGATCGCAGTACATACTTACTTGCGGAGTGTAAATTAGTTTATTTTCTTCTATGCGGTTATACGCAGTTTGTAACTGCTTTTTTGACAATAAATTTATTATTATTATTGTTATTATTATTATTATTACCTATTTTCTTCAACAATGAGATATATTATTATTGAGCACTTTCATTAATTCGTTCTGGTTAATTGTTTGGCAGAGAGAGTTGGAATCCATTGGTGTTTAAAAGGAGCCTAACAAGGATTTTCTTAAGCGGTTTTGACCTGATATCTGTGTTTCCTAGCTAAGTTTTGTGTTTACGCTAGCTAAATCAATGAAATAATACTGAAGGGGGATTTTGTTAGAAATTAAATAAAAAGTGGAGCTCAAAATAGCGTTTACCTAGTATAATTATAAGTAGATAATTAGTATTAAATTAGTCATACTCGATCACATTATTAATACAAAATCATTCCAAGTCTAAAATATGATGGATTAATAAATTTAATAATATTTAATTAGTTAAACTTGGAAGTGGTGAATTAATTTATCGCGATGGATTAAATTGAAAATTTGTAAATATTTCAGTAGCGAATGTGACTCTCACCTGAAGGTTGGTATTTCGGTGCTATGCAGAACGAGGTTGTCCGACGACGACTTGGAGAAGGACTTGCGATGCGAAGCGGCGAGAGCGCTGGAAGCGGTGGCGTTTGAGCTGGAAGCTCCTCCGGCGCCGGTGCTGCCACCCCCAACGCCTCCCGATGCACCGCCTCCATTCGCCCCGACACCGCCTCCAGTCACCACTGGACTGCACAGCAACACGCGGCGGAAGGCGCGCCGGAACTTGCCACAAAGCGCGTTGTAGAGGATCGGGTTGATAGCACTGGAACAATATTAGGAGAGAATTGTAAGCTCAATGCATAAGATCCAGTATATACTGTTTTGTTTGAGCGACAAAAGAAAATGACGAACCAAACAGACGCTGTTTGCCATATGTAATGGGACCACCAACCTCATTCTTTGGTAAGCGACTATGGAGTTAATTGAATGTATGTTGGCGTTTGTTTGGTTTGTAATTTTTGATTTGTGAGGCGTTGAAAATGGTTGAAGAGTTCGTGACATAGACATATCAGAATTTCCGTTTGATGAAGTTATTAAAATACTTTATCTTAAATATTAAAATATAATTCACAACACAAGTAAAAACCTCCGAGGAACATTTAAATTAAAACATCTTAAAACAAATTTATATTATCTAGACACAAAGGTTTTTCAGTTATGAGTTAGCTGATTTCTCCCTTATTGAAAATATTCGTATTTATTTTGTATTTTAATGTATGACATGTCGCGTACATTTGCTCTCACTTATGGGGGTGATTAGAAAAACATTTTACGTCCAATACTAAAATCAGATTCAATCCGTCCAACCTGTCAATACCAAATCAGATTCAGTGTACAAATATTCACACTTTTCTTGGAACCTGGCCATTTCTGTAATTGGGTTTCTCTGTTTCGCTAACGTGAAAGTATTGATTTTTGTATGACTATTTTTTCTAAATCTCCATAAGTATATGAAACAAAAAATCTGAACTGACTTCCGAAAAAATCGCTGGGTGATGCTCTTGGACCCGCCTTTGAGAACATATGTTTCGAACTTCGAAGCTTGTTAATCCGCGAGTGACACCAATGACGTTTAAAATTAAATAAAGAAAAATGTATACTGAATTTCTAAAAACATAATTCGCTCTCCACACCAACACTGGAGAATACGTGTGTCAAATTTCGAAGCTCTGGACCTATTCGTAGTGTTTCTTCGCTCAGCTACTCTTACTATGAAACGCTTAAAATATTTTAAAAAATCTCATGGACCTCTTCTGTGGAATGCGCATGCCGAATTTCGAAAATTTTGATTCATCTGACTTTGCTCGATGAAACTGACACAGTCAGGCACACATATATTCGGACATATATTCTCTGTTATGTGTGTATGTATTGACTTGGGCTGTTCCAGAACTTTATTTTCTTCCATTCTCTCCTCCAGATTATGTGCATTTGGGTCACTGTTAACTATACCAATATAGTATATAATTTAAGACTATTTTGAAACGACAGGAGTTTATTATAGGTTGATAAAGGATATTGGATACAATTTGATTCAAATTTTGCTTTGGTTTCCCTCGCCTAGTTACATAAATAATTTAAAACGTACGATCTTTTATGGACGAATAATATTTTTATTTTTTGTGAAGGCTCACTACGTTTTGACGTGGATTTACACCGTAGGCAGGTGATCAAGTAAAAAAAAATTATAAAAATAAACATAACAGATCCACACCTGCTCCACATGAATGTTGGTTCGGTACCATAAGGTCCCTGGCGACCCAACATATCTCCTTCCCAATTCCATTACCCAAGTCATGGTGAGTGGAAGAGCGTGACGAGTAGCCTGAACCTCGCCGAAATACACGAAATAAAATAAATTCTAATATTTCTTAGAAATGCGAAGTTAGAAATTTAATCAATATTTTACTGCACTCTACAATGAATAGCAGTGTGGGGCAGCCGGAAACGATTCGTAGATCCAGGAAACATCACGCTAAATAATTTAGGAACCATCGTAGTTGAACGTAGATGGGTTTAGAGTTTTTTCTAAAAAAAAATTTTCCAATCCAAAAAGGAAGACCTAAGAAAAACGTTATAGAATTTGCATTTAAATGAATACATTCACACTCGCTCAAAAATATATTTCACAAAATTTTTTGACTGCGTTATTAAACAGTTCTTTATTATCTAAACATGATTTTATTATTCATTCCTATTATTCCTGAATTATATAAATATATCTCAACTCACATAATTTTGAAGTATAGTCCAAAAACAATTGAAATAAGTTTTATGTATCCGCTAATATACTTCTATTTTCATGTTATATATTCGAAAGAACTCATCTATGTAGCTTTTCAATACTTCTGCACACACGAGTAGTTAACAAGGCCATAAAGTAGTCCAGAGAGGATCGTGTGACTCGGTCTACCATTGTCGCCTAGCCTTTTACATATAAATACTAATTTTTTATCAAAACCTCTCTTGAGATCTAGACGCAATTCCTACGGACTCGAGGATTTTGTTTCAGTGCAGTTTCTTAGTGGGATACTAGACAGAGTCATGTGGCAGGAGAAGGCATAAAAACTACAATTAATGAAGAATCACATTAATTTTTCGACAATAAATTAAAATTTAATTGTTGTCATTATGGTATTAGAATAATTGGTATAATAATAAATCTTCCTCAATAGGGTACAATTAACATGTAATTGTCACCATTAACATTCATATACGATTTACATTAAATACTGAGAACACGCTATAAGGGAACATTTGGAATTTAATGAGAACTAGTATTCAATAGCATCCCGACAAAAGCATCTAGTCTTCCGAAAGTAATCATTGTTAGGTATTATTCGTGGTATGTTCGTGAATGACTACCAAATTTTCTGACCGTTAATTACACTAAGAAATTCAGAAAATACGAGATAAGCCATACATTTGAAGAATATTTTTGGATTTACGTGAAACTAAATAATATTTCCTATTTTTTTACGCGTGCTTTTGTGTAATTCATTTAATGCTTGTTTGAAACAAGATACGAAACAATTTTCGGAAATGATAGCTCGCGTCGTACGAGAGACTGTTTCCTCAGCGAGAAGATGGCGTTTATGCTAATGCGAGGGGGGGATTTATTTGCCTTATTCATGTAACACTTTATTGCCTTGCGTCACGTTACCATCCATAACCACTTACTAGCACATTAATTGCACATTAATTACGTGATTCGCCCAACGGTTCTCACGACGAAACACGTGCAGCGGCAACGGTATTAAGCAAGATAGAGGCCAAAATGTGTATACTAGACAAACGTTTCAGTCACGGGGAGATTTCGTCGATTTTTATAATTTGCATAAAAAACACTGATTACGAAATTCGTGTCCACTGCCCTCTACATTTGAAAAGAAACTGTTTATCAATTAGATTTATAAAAATCATAAATAACATATTATTTCGTCATAATAATGTGGGACAAATTCAAATGGGAGTGATATTTAATAAAGGTGAGTGTAACATCACACCACAAGCCCTTATGTGATGTTAGTATTTTTTGGTAGAAGCGGGATCCACATAAATACAATTCCTATGGTAGTTTTCGTCGCTGCCACCAGCCAAGTTTCCCAGGCAATCAAACACACGTGTAATAACAGTAAATAATGATTTAATACAAATTAACTAGAAATCTGAATTTACAAACTGAGAGATACTCTCAAAATCATTAATACATATATAAATCTGTTATTACGCAAGTAATGCTATCAGGAAGCATTAATTAGATATCTTTAGTTGAAGACAACTAATTAGTAAAACCCTCTAGGTTATATAAACCTTCAAAATTACAAGTTGTTTTCCCCAACAACTAACTGTTACAAGTTACGACCATCGAAACTAGTAATGATTTTATCAAGGCTACCGCAGCAGCCTAACGAACATCTGGTCTCCACGACCTAGTCTAGCCCTGTCACATCTCAACCGGCGAACTCTACTACCCCGTAAAAAGTCCTCCTTAGATCTTCACTCCTCCCAATATATACTGCAGAGGAAGTCACGTGATCACCAAATAACCATGCCTTCGCCACCACACCTTGCAAGTACTCTTCTTGTTCACCCCTTCGGCTTCTAGGAACGCAGAGACTGCGCCGTGAAGACGAACCGCCATAGGCGTCAACTACGTGCCCGCAAGCACCCTTTTCAGAGTCTCTTATTGTTTTACATCCGGCGACGTACTTCATTCACCACTTCTTAAAATTCTTGTTTTCTCAGGTACACCTAAATTCCAGTGGACCTCGCATGGGTCAACGTCGCAGGCCACATTCTTCGAAAACAATTGTACCTTCCTTAGGAAGTGAAAGGTGTACGTTCAAACAATACCTCAATAACTGAAGAGGCTTAGGGTGGGTCCCAAGTTCGTCGCATTTCCGTCTTAGCGTAATCTTCTTAGCAGTGTTCGGCTTGTGAAATGAGAAGAAATATTAATAATTCACAAATCGACTGGATGTCTTGGTTCCGACGTTACAGTGAGTAATATGTCACAAAGAAGTAACAGAATAATTCTCTTAATTCTTTGTCTAATTACTTCTCATCAAAAATCTGAAAAGAGTTTTCGAGATCGATCGACTTATTGATAAATTACGTATTTTAAAATCTTGTAAGTTTGAATGGAAAATTCGAATAAAGAAAACTAAGAAAAAATATTTTAACTCACCATACTTTTTATCATTAGAGCCAGCACTGATTATGGCCAACACGCGGCCGAAAGGACCGTTTGATATATTAAATAAGAAAAAGTGGATAGTCCGTCTACATCTTTATGCCGTTATGTATATACTAGCAACACCGAACTTCGACATACAATTATTTTAACTCTTTTGAAATATTACTGTTTTCGAATAAATGAGATGTTTTCGAAGTAAACGTTGATGTCGTCGATCGATATAGTTCATAGTTCACAGCGATTTCCGAAATGATAACCTGAATGTTTTCTGAAGTTACTAATCCAAGTAAAATACTATAAGTTTACTCCTTTAACCTAACATAATCGCCCTACTTCAGAAATTAATAATCGTGGATTATGCTTTGATAAAGAAACATATTTTCTTCGCACACTTAACTCTCAAAACACTCATTACTTGCATTTTATGTTGCGTTGGAGCAAAATGTTTGGATGGTTTTCGGTTTCATGCATTTAAGTTGTTGTACTTTATTTTATTGAGTAAAACAACAGCACGCTTTCTCTGTACATTCAACAATGTTGTAGACAACCATGAATTTTTGAAAGACTCGTGGAATATTACTCTCTGTGCGTGGAGTCAAATGACAAATCTTGTTATACAAATTAAAATTATAATGAACTTCAAAATTTAAAAAAATTTAAAATAAATTTATAGCATAGCATAGTAAAAAGAATGTTACTAAAAGAATGTGCCAAGTAACAACAGAGAAAGCCAAGTAAATGAGTGTAACAAAAATACTTTTCGATACATAACTTATTGTGGAAACGAAACAGTGGCAAATATTTAACATTTCGTCAATTCCAACAGAGTTCAACGAGACAAACTCTAGTCGTCTATAAGTATTTTTTTCTATGTTTCGTGTTGTAGACCTCTGTTAGCGTCACTTCTTCTTATGACTACGTTGGGGAAATAGAGGTGAATAATATACTCTTACTAGTTTATACTACGTTCTTCATTTTACAACAATTTTAATTTGACTTGATTACAGTCTAATCTTTGATATTGTACTTTCAGTGAAGTTCAAGGATTATGATTTTGATGTGACTATTTAATGTTACGAAACTTGGATGCTGGAACATGGTCACTTACATAATATACTACTTGCACCCGCCAGCTATTGCATTCGCCCCTCCCCCCCCATTTTCATACTCTCTCTCTCATAGTAGAGAGTGAAGTGACTTAAAAAACGGGACTAGTGGCATTTCACTTCATCGTTCAGTCACGCGATGAATTCCTAGGATGAAAGTATGGCGCCAATGCAGGACACGAAAGGCAACTAATCCTCAAACACAGAATTTCATTGCAACACCAATATAGTTAAAAATATTATAATAAGGTCTATATCCCAGGTGAGAGAGTATTGTGTCTTCGTTTAAAAGTTATTTAATTTCTGGATTGACGATACTCTTGTTTAGTGATAGACTAAATGAGTTTTGAAATTCAAATTGTACAAGAAACACTTATTCTTTGTCATATTGTTCAGAGATCATTTCGATGTGGAAATTATAATGCAATTAATTTTTGAACTTACACCTTTTTAACCTATTTTTCTTTTGAAATTTTATGTGTAGCTTTACAGTGCATGAACACAACGAGAGACAGATTTTGATTCTCCGACAAAAATCTCCTCCACAGAAGACATTTCCTTCGGTGATAACAGAGTGGGAAGAACAAATATACGACGTAAATTACATGTCCGGGCGAGTTATTTAACTGTCAATTACGAAATCACTCGACTATAGGCTACGAAAAAATGGCTCTAACGATTCAGAAATACGTCACAATGGTGAACCGGTAAGTTATTGAAAGCAAATGGGCCGTTTCGCTTTTCATTGACTGAGCGAATTCCGGTACACACACACAGGAAGAAGCTTCCAACATCATTCCCTTTACAAAACGTCCGTGAACACACACACACAGTCACACAAACACAGCGATGTTTGAAGAGACCGTTTGTCATCCGTTGTCTCCTAACATTGTCCTCACTACGTGGTTAGCGCCTGTTTTTAACTGCTCGAACTCCCACAGTACTCTGATGCGAGGACAATTCTACACGAAAAAAAGTCGCGTTGTAAAAAAAAAATGTCCAGGAACCTTTTCATCGGCGATCATTTATACACATAAAACAATAGCGAGTGAAGCGTATGTGTGGTTTGCATGTCGAAATTAGGCGGACACGAAACGGAGCGACGGGATGTGGTAAAGAGAGCAAGGAAGAGAGAGAGAGAGAGAAAAGGATTTCATGGCGTTTGTGGTGGAGTAACATGTTTCCGAAAGAGAGCGCGTTCGAAGAGGGAAATCCGCAAAGCATGCTCTCTGGCATAAACAGTTACTCTCATTTAAACATATTCATATGTGTAAATGTGTGGTTCAGCATGCATGCTTGAAAAAAGGACAGAATTCACCGCGACTGTGAATGAAATGCGGAGCGGACCATGTCAACGCGATGATTGCGTTTCACGGTGAAACTTGTGCTCGGATAAGATCCCGATTATACTGGTATGAGTCGCGATGATGAATGTACGTCGCAAGAGATACTTAACGTAAGAAATGAAAGTAGAGTTGTAATATCGCGAAAGTTTGCAAAAAATACGGTATGATTAAGGATTGGAAAATGTATGTTTCCATTCTTTGAAAAGTATTGAAAGTATTCATAGACACGACTCAACGCTTGATACAGTGGTAACCCTGAAGATTTTCTCTTCTATATTAGCTTAGGCCACGGTAGTACGATTCAACCTCGTATCAATTCAACCTTGCTGAAGAACATGGGCACTTGTTATTAAAACGAGTTTTGACAAGATCCAATTTTATTTTGAGTGATTTTAGAATTAACATAATTAATTTACGTAGATAAAAGTTTCAGAAATTTGTCACGGCATGTAAAAAGCAATCTTACATATTTTCTTGTGTCTACCAGGAAAAAAACGTTGTTTACATTCTATTCATTATTTTTTCACTAATTTTTTCCCATCCACTTACTTTACTTTCATATGAAAGTTTTTTTCATTCTAATGAATTTTCAGTGTCGTGTGTGGAAATATGTGATTAGGGGGTCAATGAAGTTATTCTTGTATTTCTATAATAGAAGAGAAATACGTGAACAGATTAATGAATAAACGGTTTCCAAGTAGTTATTTTGTACTGGTTTTATAAAATAAAGCGTTATTTTGATAAGAAACGTTAGTTTAAGATATAGCAAATATTTGAACTAAAAATTACAAACTTTGAAATAATAAACTAATTCTCAAGTAAAGAACAATTCTGCATTACAGAGCATCACTCAGAAATTTTTTTAAATCGTTAGTTTGAATTGTGAATATGGTAATACAATATTTTTGGTTGTCACAAGAAATGGGCAACAAAATGTTTGCAATTTGAAAAATTCATCATATTGTATAGGAAACTGGAATTGCATATACAGACGGAGAAACCGTCAATATGAATTGTGCATAAAAATCAAATACAAATTTACCTCAAATGAAATTATAACATAAATCGATTGATTTATTTTCAAGTAACAAATTCAAACTTGCGTATAATTCACTCGCTCAATTTAACAGATACACCCCAAATATATATTTTTTACCAGTAGTATGGCAGTATCACGAATCTTTGGTATTTTCTAGCTTGATATTTAATTGTTAGAGCTTGCGAGTGGACAATCTTCATTATTTGGTATGGAGGAAAGGTCCCATCCATTGTGTTGAATGTCCATCCATGGTTTTGTCCCATCCATGGTCGTATTCACCATGGACCCATCAAGAAATATCGTCCGTCTGACTTACAATATCATGTGTTTGAACATCTTTCCTTCGCACAAGTGTTGAAAAATAAGTATATGCTTGTAATTCATTATAGAGAAACGAGAAAATTTTACTAATTATTCTGAATATGAACTTTGATCGAATTTTTTATCCTTAGCAAAACCTAGTTAAAGAGGTTTATTTTAAGGAAAATAAGTGCCGAAGAGAATCAACTGATTACTTCTTCCCATTAATTTTTTGAAACAAAATAAAACATAATGAAAGAGAACACCCGATTCACACTGCGAGATATGCACGTCATAATCCGATACATCTAAAAAAAGTTTCTTTCAATGCATTCACTCGCCTCTGAAAGAGTTTTAGATTCCCTCAGAAACCTGTATTCAGTTCAGAAGGCTGTTTCTGGTACGTCAATCTCGTCAACGCCTTGCTCTTAACGGTTTTGAGACTCTCAGGCCCTCCACGCTTCACACAGATGCAGGTGATAGAATTTTGCAAAGACCTTTATGTGCGATTTTTCTTTTGCAAAAAGTGTGTCTTCTTAGAACAAACTATGTATGAGAATATTGCCTGTTATGGAAATCAAATTCCTTCTTTGAGCTGATGCGTATGAATGTAAATTAATAATTTTAACAACACAATATATGGATTGTACTAGTTCTGTATGAGTAGTGATAAAGTAGAGGCGAATAAAATATAAATTCTTGATTTTTTTCTGTGTTGTATCCATACCTTGCCCTTACTGTCTCACACTCTTATCTCATAGTTGTGTGTGATGTTATGTATTGAAGAAAGTCCAATATCTTACCAAATTTCCTTGATTAATGAGAGCAGGGGTCATCCACGAATAAAAGAACTTTTTCAAAGAACAATTAAACAGTATTTAATAAAATAGAATAAACAAATAAATTAAGAAAGGAACATTAACACTTCAATTCTTTCTGCAAGGCATCAGACCAGAACAAAGTTATTTAGGTTATTCATTCTTGCACGTACTTGCACAGTAGGTTTAACAATAAAAAGGAAAATAATTATCTTCAGAGAATTAGAAGGAAACAAATTATTCAACTAAAAACTAGATAAAATGTACTTCAGTCCTTTCTGCTACGCATCAACCAAACACACCATTATGTAAGTCTTCTCTCTCGCATCTTTATGAAATAATCTCCCTTCAATTGTATAAATCGTTCTATTTACATATTCATATTTGTGTTAAGTCGACGCGATGTCGAACAGATATTTTATGACCCAGTATAGCATAACATGTTATTTGACCTTCCCCTCGCAATAGACGACCAGCGATCTTCAACTTCACGCGGTCGCTCTCAACTTTTAATGACTGTAAATTACGCTAAAACCATCTCTCACGTTTAGGTAACACTTGGCACATGGCGGACCACACCATAACATACCGCAAGACATGAAAGCTCACTTGCAGCGATCAAAGTGTCACGTCTGCGCCACTTATCCATCTGTCTCTCTGAGGTTTCATTGCTTGAGTGTCCGCTTGCGAATGCCCTCAAAGGCTCTTCCTCTTGCCATCCACAAACTAACGTAGGCAGATGACTTATTAATTTTTGACCAAGTTTGTCACGCGCACGATCTATATTTATACTATCGCGAATTTTTTATACTTTTTTAAATACATGGTTCTCGGAGAAATTTATTATATTAACGACCTGTATATGGATTGTAAAAGTCTTTAAAGCATTGTGAAAAATTACTACAACTATCTGATATTATTTAATATTGATTCATGAATTGTTATATAAATATTTCTTCCATGAATTGTTATATAAATATTTCTCCACACGCGGAGAAAACTTATAACGTTTTCATTTCATTTGGACATAACCTATACATAATTTTGTGATTCTTGATCCTTCAATTTACGGCCATCTGCCCCAACATATCATTTCATGAAGTGTTCCATATTTCACTTAAGTGTAGTGCATACCACGCAAACGAGACTACCCAGAACATTTCGGGTTTGTTCTAAGAAAGACATATTCCAGACTGAAACATTACCGTAACATTTTCATGAACTTAATTGCTAAGTGTACTTGAATTTTGGCGAGAGATGGTTCTAGTGCACATATTTTCACTAGAAACTGAGTGCAATTGCTATATGTATTCATATTATTTTGTTTTCAGAGTATACTAGCAATAAATCATGCTTTCTTCCATACTATTAGGGGACTCAAATTTAATTTTAGTAAAGAAAATAGGACTAAAATAGGACTAAAATAGGACTCATTTTTCCTTCCTTGGAGCTGGTAGTGACTAACCATTCCACTACCCTGATTGCAATTATGCAGCAAAACATATATTGTGAATCGTCAGTTTTACGTAGAATTCTTTCGATGATACTAATTTCCCCTAATGTACCATTGAATCAAAATTTTATGTAGCATCTAGTGAACGAAATACATATTCGGTTCAGTAGTTACATAACAATAATAAGTTATTTAGGAAAGTTATTTAAACAATTTAGGATGCTTAAGGGAATTCTGTTTGTGACATGGAAATTGGAAAAAAGTAATCTCGATGAAATTATTTGAAGTTTCAGAGCATTTTTCTTAAGAGATAAAAATTATTAAAAAACTGCCAATCAGTAAATGAGAATTTTCACTCGAATGACTGGTGACTATGAAACTTACTTATGTGACTGCCAGAATTCAATTGATTTACATGAGGCGAACAATCCATTGAATCTCGTAGATGCCAATTTATATTCTGTGAAGAACCTTTTCTCAAATACTTAACATAAAAGTGAAATGAAAGCCAAATAATTCAGAGGTCTTAACTATGAGCGATGTTATCGTTGTTCGATGTCTTCGAACGGGAAATTCTCCTCTGAAAATTGCATTTTTTGGCATTTTTGGAATTGAAAATCAATGGCTAACTTCCTGTTTAAAATATAGATATTAACAGGCCGAAATATCCTACACTAAAAATTAAGCACTTCCGCACTGTCTTAAAAAATAAAGACACTAACTTGTGGAGTTCCCCAAGGTTCAATTCTCGGCCCTATACTCTTTTCGTTGTGTGTGAACGACACGTCATCCTCCATATTCCGAATTAGAAAACATGTCATTCCCTATTCGGAATGTGACTCAGGGGACTTGTACGTGTTTGGCGAACACGGGGCCCCGAGATGAATTTGGCATTTCTTCGTCTTACTTGTGCTAGGCTCCTTCCTTTTTCTTTCCTGACCTTCCTTGTTCACCTCTTTTTCTTTTCGATCCCGACGCTAGTATGTTGCGAGGGCTAGGGTATCTTTCATTTTCCTCGTTGTAATGTTTTGATGTAATGATATATGTTTTGATATGTTGTAATTCAGGAGTGTTTTTAGTGGGTATGGTTGATTCATTCGGCGAGTTCCACACGCGGGGAGAGTCATGTTGGCTCTCAGTGCGTAACTGCGTTTTCCCTACCTGTACTGAATTTTAGGGCTCTAATGACATCGATGTCGACGAGCCGTAAAGCCCCACATAAAAAAAAGAAGAAGAAGAAGAAGAGGAATGTGATGAAACCCGCCACACTTACAAATGTGAGAGAGTTGCCTGCTGGAAGATGCAGAAAACACGAGCGATAATACGAAAAAATGACGCATCGTTGATCGGTGGGAGTATAACCCACACTAATGGACAGAGAAACCTGCACGTCACACGTTGATCACAGTATGGTTCTTTGCTTCCTACACGGTCAAAGTTGCAATGCTACCACTATCCGTTCTACAGGTAAACAGATTCGATCTTAAGGGTGCCTCCGGACAACGTCTGACAAAATGAGCTAAAAATTACAGACCAATTGACAGGTGTTTCAATACCGTCTCTAGGATAAAATAAATCAATTCACAGCACCAATTTTCCTTAGATTGGCGATGTAATTTTTTGTATGTTTCTGTAACAATGAAAATAAATCGTGTCTTAAATTTTTTGTTTTATTTCTGAATTTTTCTAAAATTTTGAATATTCTGTTATTAATTTTTAAGTTTCTTTTTAAATTCCGGGCAACGCCGAGTATTTGTGCTAGTAATCGTTTTAAACGAGGGAATAAAAACAAACTTTTATGCGAAAATGATTTGTACAAACTATCTTAAAGAATGAATAATCATGTAGTAAAAGTTGAGTATTAAATTATACTGATGGATAATTTATTATTCACTGATAAATATTGGGTAGATTGTTGAATATAGCATAGTATTTCGGTAATGTACACAATGCCAGAAGCCATTATGTATTGTTCATATTATCTAGACATATAATTTTTTTTGAAATAACTATACCGAGACATTGTAGACTGTTTAACTGAAGACAGGAAAAACTTTTGTGCTACAGAGCGAGATATCCTCGAAACGGGATAATTCTGACTTAGACATAATACTTTGGGTGTTGTCTACAATGCATTGGTAATATTGGAAGAGAAAATAATTCCGAACATCGCCAATTCGTTTTAGGCATTATTTACTTCACCAAGGCATTGTTCCATGCCTGATTTTCTACATTACCTGTAAAAGATATACGATTAAGAAAATTCTGGGATGGTATATGGCAGCGCTGTCCAACTGATGACACGTGAGCTTCATGCAGCGCATGAAACTATTTTTTTCTAATCGCGAGTTATAGCATACTTTTCACCAAATTTTTCCTCAACTCTGTGTTATAAATCTATAGTCAGAATTAATATTTATGTAGCATATCCCGTGAGAGAAAATAGAATTTTGCGTTCGGAATGACCCCTTCATACAATTACTACGTGAAAATATTTTAATACCAAGAATTAAAAACATTTTTAAATAGAGAAATATACTGTTAAACTTTTGCTGTTTGAGAGAATATAAATTTGTTTATAAGAATCAAAATAGCGCGTTATAAATAAATATGATCCATTAGTTTTGTTAAGACATTTTTTGACATGTTATAGTTCAACAAGTGAGTCGAATCTGTTCAGACATTTTTTGTATTGAATCATTGAATGAGTGAATCATCTCTAGAGCACTCTCTCTTTGATTGAGTTGAGTGATTCATCTTGATTGTTGCCGAGCTAAGGAAATTTTCCCTTGATGCTATAGGTTGATTCAAATTTCTTGCCATGAAGTTAAAAAAAACAGGAAATTATTCGACATCTTATGATTCAGCGTATTAATCACAAGTTCCTACGCCGACTACATTCGAGTGGCAATCCTGCATCAGGCAAGTTGGGCGAATCCAGAGATTTCCTTGCCTTTTCTGACGACACGTCATCCCAGTTCGAGACCTGGTTGAGTTATCAGGTTATAACATCGATTCATCGAATTAGATTGGCAACAACGCACTAATTTCAAAGGTATATAAACCACATGGCTTCTTCTACCAGTACCAGTACCAATTCTAGTGCGAGTTGAGAGGACACACTTCTGATCTCGTCTCTTATATAATGGTTCTAATTCTTTACCGTCGTCGCCAAATCGACATATAAGGATATTTTCTCCTGTTCAACCCTTCACTATAGGGGTTCTTACTTTCGAACACTTCACTTCGCTACTTTTCACTCTCGTCGCCAAGCCGACATTTTTTCGCAAGATCAGGTCATCAATTGCACTTCAGAAGACAACTTGCGACCGCGAGATCACTACTCATTAACTATTGCGTTTGTCAACACGACAACCATCCGACTCAACTCTACTATCAACTTCAACCTTAATCAACCAGCTGATTCCAGAATCTTCTCTTCATGTCATCATGAAACCTGTATTGTATCTAGGAAACCATCTAGGAAACCAGTATTGTATCATTATTTCTCATTATTTCATAGCATGTCATTAAATCATTTTATTATTTTTAACAATCAACTTTCATCTCACTGCCTCGCCCGTCATCACTTTATATTTTTCAGTAATAACATTCTTGTGCAGGTAAGATTGAACTTGTCGTCGCGCAACATTTCGTCCAAACACATCCAGTACCGGATCCATGGAAATATTGACGCATCGATATTCCAAACACATCGATGGAAACATTGCAGAAAATGGCCCTTGATATGAAAGATAAATTGGACAGCCCTAGTATATGGTGTCATTTAAGTCACATGTGGAATTATTTTACTATATCTCAATTATTGGCATGAAAAGAGGATGTATAGTGGTGAAAAGAACAAGGGTGACCTCAATAGTAGTAAAAATTATTGAACTAATGTAAAAAAGTTGTACGGTTGCATTAGGGATAATACATCCTTTAAGTTTTTGAGAGCCATACCATTTTATAATAATTTCCCCCTAATTTTTATCATTCTTATTTTCACTTTGTTTAGAAACTGCGCAGTTGAATGGCAGTATTCCACCGTCGATTACCTTCATCGCAAGCTCACAACAGGGAATTCACAGAAAACGGGTGCAGAGGGATAGTCGCAGAGTTGAATGAAGTGAAGTGATGAATAATGAATGGCCAGGGAAACGGGAATACCCTGTGAAAGCATGGTGCAAACTCGTTTTTTCCGTCTCCTTATCACGTTTCCTGGGTCACAGGATTTTCGAAACCAATATTTTTCCAAGCAGATATTCTTAATATGTGTGACAGTGATTTTATTTTTTCTCGAAGTTTTAATGTAAAATTATTATACACTGCTCTAGAAAACTTTTGAAATTTTTTATCTATATATTTATAATTTTTTTCAGGTTGACCACGCGTAGTGATTTTGCATACTGTGGTATCAAACTTTTACAAATTTGAAGGATCCCCGTTTTCGCACCACCAAATCTTCAAACGTTTGTAAATATATTCGACACTGTATGCTCTACAACTTAAATACATTAGTTCTTAAATATAAAGTGTGAATAAATCCGTTTTTTGACATGTTTATTATTTTTTTAATAAAAATGCAGTTGACAGTTTTTATGGCCAAAATTATTTTGTCCACCAGGTAAGTTAACAGTCAAGTTCTCCTCTGACTCCCATTTTGTAAATTATATTATTTCAAATTGACAGTTACCGATAAAAAATCTTAATGATGGGCGATGGCAGATATTATTCACGCAATATATGTCTGGTGGAATCCAACAATCATATTGAGAGGTTGGAAAGACCAAAGTGTTTCTTAGTGATAATTTTATCTTCGTATGCGTGCTCACAAGAAAAGAGTATACTGTCCTTGTTTCCAAGATCGGAGACCAAGATTAACTAAACGAGTGCTTGTAGTTGCGCGTAACACGTGGGAGTTGTAACTCCACGCTTCAGCCTCCAGGCATCAGGTGCAGAGTGTTCGACTGTTCACATGAATATTTCATGCCTAGGGCGTTCCACTGAGGGAATGTCGCTCTATCCTTTTCTTCTCCCCTTTCTCTCTCTTACTTCTCTCCATCGTCGGTTTGTACTCATCCGTATTTCTCTCCCTTTTCTCTCCAAACTTTGATTCAATGTAATTTAAACATCTGATATAATTATATTTTTCGCCTGTTTCTTGCCCCTCTTCAATGCTTTCGCTATTATCTTGGTCACTTTATCATTGTCACCTTATCTCGAAGATTTCTGATAGTGTGACCGTTGAAATATTACATCCCACAGGTGGATACAAAACAAGCTGGTTCTTTTTACTACGGTGTGTAATATTGTTATTTGAATTATTATATTAATAGCCCAAATGTATAAATAATGAAATGATCTCTGGTTTGTCCACCAATACAATATATTATCTCATGAAATTCATACGATATGCAGTTTTTCATTTCTGACTATTGAATAATACACTTTTCAAGTTATGAAAAATGATAGTGTTTTAAGCAAAGATTCTTGATATAAATTTACGAAAAATATACTGACGAATAGAAAGTTTCTTCTGGAAGCTTAAAAAACGTACGTTTTAAGATTCGAGTTCCTCCGTGTGGCTCATCACGGAAAGTATTCAGTTTTGGTCCTGTCACTATGACATCCTTTAAAACACAACCAGAAAATACTCGGCGCTTCATTGATCGACTTTTATTCTTCTTGTCTCTCACGACTTAAGTGACACGACGCCGTAGAAAGAACTAATGTCATATGACATCTTTTTCGAATGTTGGTGAGCTGTATTATTCTGCGATATTTTATACATTACACTTCTGACAGATAAAAATATCTTTTACAAAATCTACGGAGAAAACACATTTCTAAATATTTCTTAATAAAGAAGCAATCCTTTTTATTTTGTAATATACTGTATTTTTACCGTGTAGAATTAGTGTACTATTATTTAATAGACCGTAACGATCTTGTATATAATACCCGAAGAGTAATATAATTTCATAGAAAAATAGATTTAATCATAAATAGTTCAGAGAATCAATCAGTTAACTATTAGGTATTGCGTTTAAGGAGAAGAAACTTGTACATCCCATAATTATTTGAACGAATTTCTTAGGGTCATTTTTAAAAGAAAGAATATACAGGAATAGTTTCAGCTCAACATACATTTCTAGAGTCAGACGGAATATCTGCCATATAAAGTAGAAGTTGCTTTGCTCCTCTCCCTGATGCTCACTCACCTGTTGATGTAGACGCATGTCTTGGCAAACATGAGGAACCACAGGTCTTCGAACTTCTCTTTGTGGAAGAGCGTGGCGAAGGCGTCGTAGACGAGCATGCCACGGAGCGGCAGCCACAGCACAGCGAACACTGCCACAACCACAGCCAACATGCGCACCACCTGCACATACAGACAGACTCGTTGAAGCAGGTTGGTCAAATAAATTTATATTCTGAAATGGATGCTCATTCACAGCTCTGGTAATTTGAAATCATCAGAAACATTAATACTCAATTGTCCCCAAAAATTTGCTTTCTTATTCTGTGTAACCGTGCAGAGGAAATCACACAAATAACGGAGGAAACAGAAAAATATAGAAAATATAGAAATCTCTTAAATTGCCGTAAACTACACCGCCAGGTAACATATTAATTATGTTGAATGAAAATGAAAGATTTTAATATCATAATGATAGTATGAATAAAGTAACAGGGCGACCCGTGGCGTAGTGCCTAACGCTCGCCTTATACCTCTGGGGACGCCGGTTCAAACCAAGTAGAATCCGAGGTGGTGGACGAAGCGGTGTTCGCGCCAGGTTTTCTCGGGGTTCCCTGCCTATCATTCCACCACAACATTCACTCATCATCATCTCACCTCCATAATCATTCATTAATCACCCGCCCCGGGGAGGTGCGACAGGAAGTACATCCGGCACCGTAGAATTTCCAAGCCAAATCAGTACCCCACCTATCATCTACCATATCCATCTAGCGGACCCCCTGCACTTTGCGGGACAACCGCTCAGGAAGAAGAATTATGAATAAAGTAACAATCGTTATTCAACTTCGATATATTTAAATTCATTAATGGGAAAGAACTGAACCTCTAAATATTCAAAAAATATTTTTTCTTGGAGTGACAACCAGATAATTATAAAATTTTGCTGGAAGGAGGTATATATTTGGGAATTATAAGAGAATACCACGAATACAATAAGAGAATATATCAAGGAAGGAATATGAGCTCGTTTGTTTATTCCTGGTTCGTTGTGGCTCGTGGAGAGGCTCCGCAAAACCTTTGATAAAGTGAAAATGATATTTTCAACAGGTTCTCGCACTACCTCGTTTGCGGTAATAATAAAAAAGAAACGTTGGTAGTTTTTGGGAACGAAAATTCCATTGAAAATAATATAATTCTAATTTCACAATATATGTCCTATCAACAAGAGTCAAGTGTGTTATTTTACTCGTACATTATGATGGAAGAAATTGGTACAGAGAAGAATGTGAAGGCCATGCTCTTATTCTGTTTTTCCTATTCTGTTTTTCTGTTCGTACATTGATATATTTGTATTTTTTGAACGTCTGGTTTGATGATGTAGTGAGGTTCAGGCCATCAGGTGAGCTCTTCCACCTAATCACATGATTAGAGTACGGGATTCGGGAGGGAATAATGTTGGGTTGCTGGGGAATGTACCGAACCGACATTGTTCTGGAGTAGGTGAGGGAAACACCGACTGAGAATCTCACACAAATGTAACCCGCACTCATTCGTCGATGATTTTAGTTCTCTTTCATAAAAGATAAAATTAAAACTATATAGGGCCCATATCCGAAGTCAAACACAAACATTCTCTGCGGACAAGTGACAACGAAAATGATATTCAAAATAACGAAAATGATAATAAATATGAAATTATGTTAAAATGACAGAAATCAAGATCCAGAAATACAGACTGTAAATGCAAAAATTGGAGTTTTGTGAGAATTATTCACTTTTATCTCACATTCCATTTCTTATTGAAAAGTATTGGAGTGGACATTGTATGGATGACAGGCACGGATATGACACTATGTATGAAATCAATTTAAGAGTACAAACATCAGTGGTTGAAGTGGGAGGAATCCTTGTCATTGAAACAAAACAAATAGAAGCATGGTATTATTTCGACAGTTTCATGCTTTGCAACACACGCTATAACATCACTTACATTATTACTTTTTTAAATAATTCGTCCATATCATTCATCTGTAATTGGAGGAATTTGCAATACAACCAACGACGGGAGTATTTCTCAATAACGCCACGGTCAAAGACGATCCTCGAAATTCATTTTCTTGGTAGCCCAAGCTTTGCATTCAGAAGAAAACGCTTCATTCATCTTCTTCCAATTACAATCCAACGAGCGTCAAAAAGGCGGAAAATAATGGTACACGAGTAAACTGAGTTTCATTTTGATATAAAATCCTTCGACTAATTTTTGAAGAATTGAAAATTGATGCCAAAGCAAAAATTGACACTAATAAAGAGAAACATGAAGAAGGAGATTATAAAATTACCTTTAATTAGTTGAAAATCGAGAAAGGATAANAGAAAATCGAGAAAAGATAATTTCTCATCTTTTTTAAATGGAGCCGAATAACAGGCAAAAGAAGGAAGATTTTAATATTACTATCATTGCAGCAACTTAAATTAGAGAGTATACTAGCACAAAGTGTTGAGATATTTTCGGGTTTCCACGCTGCGGGGGAATAACTTATTCGTTACATTGAGTTCAAGATGTTGGTCAGAAAACCTGTCGCTGTTCGTTGTAAGTTCTTTAGAATAATTGGGCTTATTCTATCTTGACCTGAGGATTCTTCAATTGAACATCATTATAAACTTGGAAATAATATCGTTTGAATGCAGGTGATATAAATTTTATCGCGAGAAGTAGGCTACCTCGTAATTTGGAGAATTCAAAAAAGGATGATATTGTGTGATCAGAAGAGCTTATAATCCGGTATGGTTTAAATGTTGCTCAAACATATTTAGCTAGTAATTCCGATTTTTGATTCGTGGTTTCAACTGATTAGTTGTTTAAATGAAGAGGGGAAATATTTTATTTTATTTTCAGAAGTTTTCTGTTCGCCTTCCATACTGAATCATCTCTCGGAGAGAGAGAGAGAAGAGACGTTTTTATTATAAGATTGCAGATAATTATTTTGCATTGCCTTATGCAATACACGTTGTAAACGATAAAATTCGCTTTTCGGATATGGTATTCTGTATTTCATCCCAAACCTTGGATGTCTCGTTTAAGAATGATTCTTTTATCATTGACGAATGCATTACTAATTTCGTTAAACTACTTATTGAGTTGGAATACCTGATATAGACTCTGATCTCTGAATCTCTGATATAGACTTTAAATTTCAGAACTGTTGTTTAAATGAGTTGAAATATCCCTAGGTTTCATTCTAGTTAACTTCAGATTCATTTATCTTCGTTATTATTGTTAGAAAGTAGATCAAGATAATTACGGAATTATAATCCGAGTTGAACTGAATGTGAGAAAAATGAGAATTGAATGGGAATTTGAAGTTAGTGACCGCTATATATAGTTATTATTATTTGGCTATCACTCAGTATACAAGTATGATTGTCTTCCAAAGGTAAAGTTCAAAATACATGAGTTATTTGATGGCTGTATAATCCAATTCTCGAACCACGGACCCTTCCACAATGTTGGCACTTGGTGCCTTGGGTAGCCACTGGTCCTTGAGGGTTGTTGCTACTGGTATTCGTACGCTCTTTCCTAGCGTTCAGTTTGTCGACTTGAAGCTTTCTCCGCTGTAGTTCGAAGAATAGGTGCCCTTGATGGACGAGGCGACGCCATTCTGGACGGGTGGATGCTACAACCTCCCAATTTGCAGGGTCATTTTGAATCTTCTCTAGATCTGCATTCAGAACGTCTTTATAGTGTTTTTGTTGCCCACCTTTTTTCTCTGCCCAACCTTCAATTGACACTACAAGATTAGTTTTGGGAGATGTGACTCCGGCATGCAAACTACATGACCTGTCCATCGTAGCTGGTGTTTTATTATGAGAGCCTCAGTGCTGGTAGTATTAGCTTCCTCCAAAACACTTACGTTAGTCCGTCTGTCTTGCCACTTTATTCCTAGGATTCTTCTAATGCAACGTTTATGGCATTTTTCCAAACGTAGTAAGTGTCTTCTGTATGTAACCCAAGTCACGCAACCATAACGTAGAGTTGCGAAAACAACAGCTTGGTATACACACAGCTTAGTTTGAATACTGAGGTTATGGTTATCAAACACCCTAATTCGCATACGACCATAAGCTGCGCTGCCACATTTAAAACGATATTGGATTTCAACGTCAATGTTCGCATTTGTTGATTGGTGACTGCCTAGATAGGGAAAATGATCAGTATTTTACAAAACTAGTTCCATTAATCTTGATATCAGGAGCAGGAGCATTACAAGTTGGTATAGAATTTCCCTTTTACTGGTGCTTATATCCTGACCAATGCTTCTACATGCCTCGTTAAATGCATCTAGCGTATGTTGAAGATCGTCTTTTGAGTTTGACAATACAATGTTATNAGTGAAGCTGCGTTTCTTAATAAAAAAAATATTTTTTTAAAATTTTTATTGTAAAAAAAGCAGTACAAACTGCGTACAACCACGTGGAGGAAAATAAACTAATTTATTCTCCGGAAGCAAGCAAGGGACCATCTCATCAATTCCGATCAAGGGTCCTAAGGCAGAGGTGGATTCAAAAATTTCAGCAAAATTTCCTAGATAAGATAAAAAGTTAGCTACAAGTTATAATACTAATAGAATATCAATATGTTTGTAATTTAACACGAAAAGTTTATTTTACATGTACAAATTATTATCAAACTATAGATTATTCTGAGTATAGTGTTTAAAAATCATAAGAATTGAAATAACACTAAATTCACGATTTATTGTTACAATAAACACGCCCCTAGGCAAAGCCTCGAGAACCTGTATAAGAAATCCACCTCTACCCGAAGGAAAACGGGAGCAAAACACGGGCCAGGATGGAATAGTAGATACCTTAGTGTTTGCTAGCAGTCTGCTAAGATTGAATACTCCTCCATGTGTCCTATATACGATTTCACACCCTTTGGAATTTTGTCTTTGACCAGGGGAAGTATGACACCAATGCATATTGAAAAGAGCGTGGGAGCCCTGTTTGACTCCCGTTGTGATCTTAAATGGTTCTCCATGTCCACTACTGTTAAGGACTGTACCGTTCAAATCATCATGCAGTAATCGAAAAATCTGTATGAATTTCGGAGGGCAACCAATTATACATAGGATTCTCCAAAGAGTTTCTTGATTGACTGAATCGAAGGCCTTAACTAGATCAATGAAAGCCATATATAGAGGTTGACCTTGTTTTATGGATTTCTCCTGCATTTGCCTAGCACACAAAATCATATCAGTTGTGCCTTGATTTGGTCTATAGCCGCACTGTGTTTCAGGCAGTGTTGTTTCAGACAGTGATTTCAAGTGGTTGGACAGAATCCTGGCGAGAATTTTGCGAGCATTTGAGAGGAGCGATATCCCTGGGTAGTTGCCACATTGTGCCCTATCATCCTTTTCAAATATGGTTACTATCAATGCAACCCTTCCTGTTTGTCATATCTTGTCTATGAGCGAGTGTATGTGATGAACCAGTGATGTATTCCCTTCCTTGAAGAGCTCAGCAGGAAATCCATCCATGCCTGGTGTCTTATTATTCTTGAGTTGACTGAGCGATTTCCACTTCTAATAGCGAAGGAGCTGCTTCAAGGTGGCTTTGTATAGGGCTTTGAGGAATTTGAGTAAAGATGTTGTCATTAACTTGTGAGTCCCTGTTCTTCAAATTGTTCTTTCCAGCGGAAGCTGATTGATTTTGTGTCTCTAAGAAGTTGAGTGTCATCTTTCGATTTTATAGGATTTGTTCTATGATAAGATGGAACATATACAATTCTAGTTGCATTAAAGGAAGCATGGGTGTTATTTGTTAAGCTAGATGCTGCATTCGTGTGACTTAGATATCCACCACTGGTTTTTCGTGACCCGAGGTTTCCTCTGGACTTCAGCTTTTGCATTTTGATAAATTTGCCTTTTGGAGGTAGATTTAGGGTTATTTTGCCAGACATTGAATGCTTTCCTTTTCACTTCTATAAGAGACTGCATTTCTAGGTCATTCTCGTCAAACTAATCTGCAAGCTTCATTTTGGCGAAATCAGCAGATTCTTCACAGGCTGAGAGTACTGTTGACTTGAACTTCTGCCAGTGGTCTTCAACATTATCAGGATAATTCTGTGGTAGATTTTTATCAAGGATTTGATGTAATTTCAGTGTAGCGCTATCATCTTTGCGACGTTCTTTGTTCACCATACATCTTAAATCCTTTCCATGCTTCCTGTACCTCTGGTGGATTTGCAGAGCCATAACAGACCGTATCAGTTGGTGATCAGTCCAACAGTCGACAGCACTCGTCAAAGCCTTTGTGATGAATATTTATCTCGGGCACGTACAATAACGTAATCAATTTGATGCCAGTGTTTGGAACTAGGGTGTTGTCATGAAGTCTTAAATTAGTTCTTCTGTCGGAGTAGTGTGTTTATGATTACAAGGTTGTGTTCAGAACATTTGGTTAGGAGAAGAGTTTCATTAGAGTTACTTTTACCAACATCTTCTTTTCCAATTATACCATACCACAATGCCGAATCCCTGCCAACTCGGGCATTAAAGTTTCCTAGGAGGATAAGTTTATCAGACTGTGATATATGTTTTAGAAGAACGAGTTGGGAATAGATTTCTTCCTTCTGGTCGTCATCAAAAGCGAGAGTCGGAGCATATGCAATAATTATTGTGGCTCGTTGGATTTTAGTGAGGTAAAGGCGAAGGGTCATAACCTTTCATTTATACCACATGGGAGCACATCGAGATGATCAGCAATTTCATTCTCGATAGCAAACCCAACTCCATAGATACGGGGCTCACTCGAGTCCTTCCCTTTCCATAAGAAGGTGTAGCCTCCACCGTGTTCCTTTAGTTGTCCTTCGTTTGCAAACCTTGTTTTGCTGAGGGCAGCAATGTCAATGTTGAACCTTTTCAGTTCACGAGCTACGATCGCTATTCGTCTTTATGGTTGATTACCGGTGTCCCTGTCCATCAAATTACGTATGTTCCAAGTGGTAAAATTCATTATCATAATGGTTTTGGTTCGATTGCAAGTAGTGTACCCTCTGGACGCGGCTCTCCAGTCAGGTGGTATTAGGATATGTTTAGTGCACCCCTCGCCATTCAGGGTAAGCAGAGTGGATTCTAAATAGGCCTTAGTCACGTATGCAGCATACGAATTGCTCTACAGCATCCTCGAGCAAAGCGAAGATGACACGTACGCCGACTACGTGCCAGTTTGCTGCCAGGAGTTCCCGGATAACGTAATCCTGCTCCCGTCACAATTCCCCGATCGCCGGAGGGCTTGCAGTCGTGCATGAAGAGATGATACAATTCTTCGGAAGACGCCTGTGCGTGACATCTGTTAACAAGAGAATGTTGTCGCACACCAACGAACACACAATCCTTGCCAGATAGAGAGCCTTTGCCCAGTGGCATAGCAACTACGACGGCTGGCGGTCCCGAACTGCAGCTCCCAGCCGTTGGAGTTACACTGGATGATCGTGCGCCTGGTTCGCTGTAGAGGTCCTGGTTGACCGATTTTTGTTCATCCGCCTTTAGATGTAGTTTCCCACCTCAAGGGCAATAGAGTGCCATAACCTGCATCTGCTTATCCGACTTCCAGAGAAACCGTTGAATGATAGAGGGGGACTCGGTATCCCGGGAGTCACTCGGTCGCCAGAGCCTCGTCAGTTTAAAGCAGAGGTTACCGCGTGCAGGGGAGGTTGATATTTGAATAGAAGATTTCCATTCCTTACACCCCTATATCTAGTATATTTGATAAATCATTGGGGTTGAAGGAATTACCGTTGGTACGGTTGGAGTCAGAATGTTAAGGTTTCTTTTAAGAGCGATTTTCTGGAGATAAGACTTTGGCGCTTTAGAAGCGCTACAGCTCCACGATAAATGTTGAATTTATTTCTCTAGAACTATTCAGTGAGATGGTGATAGGGGTGAACTTGATGGAGCGAGAGCAAGATGGAGAATGTCAGTTAGAATCTTCCTGTAGGATTTTGACCATCCCGATATTCTGTAGGCGCTGGTACTCTGGTGTGTTACAGTTTCTCTAATATTTGACGTTATGTGACTTGGGTGAGACAAGGTACAGACACGTAGAAAGCTGGTTTGCTGACGATTGTTTCCGGCGCTTGAAAACAGCGCCGACCTGCTTCTTGGGGTGGACACGTAAAAAGATTGAAGAAATCTGTTCCGAACAGCTCGTCCTCTAGTGAAGAAAGAGAGTATCAGTAGATCTTCAATTGTCTTCACTACGAATTGTGGGTGTTGAGTTGGCTAAATAAAAACATATGTTATTCTATATCCTTCTTGGCAAGTTCTTGATTTGCCTTGCGTTCGTGGTTGTGAGATGTTTTTTATTTATTTTCAAGGTCGTCGGTTTAGTAGTTTCAGAGTTTTTTAGTTTTATTTTTTTATTTTCTTTAATACCTATCAATGTCTCTTGTTCCTCTCCTCCAATAGCTTGAAATGGATAAGAGGATGCAACTAAAATAGGAAATAATGTCGTGCGAGAGAGTGAATGCGAAGGGAGATTAGAGTTTAATTTGTATTTAAATTTAATAAAAACTGTATTCCCCAAAAATAGTTATAAGAACGCTTTTTAATCTATTGTATCCCATCTTTGTAGGATATAAACCTGCTTTTGTTAATTTGCATTTATGAATGATCTAGTAATGTTACCTCCTGATGCCGCCATGAGACTTGGTATCTAATATGTTGCTCAAACTTGTAATGTTTATTTCACCAACTTTGTGTGCCATGACCTTGAAAATTTAAGATGTCGTGAATATTGTACTATAGAGGCTGCACAGTAGCCTGAAATATAGTATTAGCTTACTATTTTCCACATCATGTTTTGTGATACCTATTCTTTCTGATGTATTGTCTGGAGAGCGAACTTATTTTGTTGACCACCACAAGGATCTTAATACCAATTAGTAATTGTAAATAGAGCAATATCTAATTCAGAAGCTGTCCAATGTAGAACTAAACTAAACTAAAGTAATGAGACATTATTATATCTGAAGATGGTTAAAGTTTCATAGCACTTTCAAGTTATCTGTATTTAGTACTTGTTAATCATAAATTCAATTACCTTTTCAGTTTGTATCATAGCAATAGGTATTAGTTCCTGTACAGCACTAAGCAATTAGATCAAGTCTTAAATTGAGTAAATTCGCTCGTGCAGTCTATTACAACAACCTATGAAGAAAATGATTATGACTTCGTGGTTCTGACTTAGCAAAAAATAAGACTTTGAACCTTTCAAATATTATTTAATTACCTCTTTTTCTGTCCTGATTTGATGAATAAGTTATAAGTCAAATGCCAGGTGAAAATTGCGACGAACCGGGACTCGAACCTGGGCCCTCTTGCTCTAGCCGCAGTTGTGCTATCCACTGTACCACCCGCCTCGACTCCCAAGTCCGTAAGTAACTTCCTCTTGGCCTGATTCGGTGAACCTGGATCACATCCCCCTTCAGGGAAATATGCATCCGACGCGTAGAACCGCGAAAACCGGACTTAAGCGCTACCAGCATTGGAGCCGCCTGCGGTAACTTATCCCCTGAAGGGGAATGTGACCCAGGTTCTCCGGTTCAGGCCAGGTGGAAGTTGTGTACGGACTTGGGAGTCGAAGCGGGTGGTGCAATGGAAAGATCTTTAAAACTAACATTTCTCCCTTTGTACGGTTTCATGATGAAATCCAGCAGATGGTACGCATCCTTAGACAGAAACACATAAGGTGGCTTCACTTGAGTGCCCGTAAGTTCTGCAGGTGCTGATAAATTTAACTTCTTCCGATTCAACCACGAAAATATATCAGAAGCTTGTAACATACTTCCACAACTCTGCTTCCCATAGCCACCAAAATTCCAGTTTGTTTGTATCGGGATTCGTGCCTTTTTGAACTAATGGAAAACACATATTGGGGTCCTTACAAAGGAAAACGCGCAATAAACAAATTAACTCATTAATATTAATCACATAAGAACATAACCAGAATAATGCACTTTTACATCCCAAA